>WNWK01037992.1:0-18174 GCA_009830355.1 Cherax destructor | reverse complement strand
ATCTATGGACTAGGGTTAGAAAAGTCCACGTGTGGAGGCAGCGAAAACCTGTAATCAGAGAAGGAGGAGGGCGTTGTGAAGGAAGGAGGTGTAGACGAAGAAGAGAGAGGAGGAGGAACCTCAGGTGGAGCGGTGTCCATCATCGTTCCAGTCTCTGAAATATATTCTGCATAGCTTCCAGTGTTTCGGAAGACAAAGATGCAGAATGGGACGACATTAGAAATGGAAGGAGAGTGAGCAACTATCGGGAGTCTATAGACTGTACTAAAGTAGAAGGCGAGGAGATGGAAGAGGAAACTGTCGAAGGGACTTGGGAGGGGACAAGGGATGAAGGTAGTGTACGAGGAGGATGAACCTCCACACACGTTACAGAACTAGTCGGAGACGAAGAACCCGGCAATAGGGATTTTTTGCCGGACTTATGAGAAGAGGGGCGCTGAGATTTAGGCGAAGGACGAGAACGTGTAGACTCAAAACTGTGCGAGTGAGTAGACGAAAGAGTGTGGACAGTATGGGATGCCGAGGTAGGGACCTCGGAGCCAAGAACATCAAAAGGATTCGAGACAGGGGTGACTGAGGATGTTGTAACCACAGAGGAAGTCGAGGAAGTTGGGACCCCAGAAGTGGGATGATGTTTAGCAATGCGAGAATAGGAAATACGGGGAAGTCTCCCTTGAAGGCGTAGATGAGAGACGGCCATAGCATACGAGAAGCCTTCCGCTTCTTTGAGACAACGAATTTCCCGCTCATTCAGGTAAACCTGACAACGGCGAGAGTACGATGGATGTGCCTCATGACAGTTAAGGCAAGAGGGAGGTAGAGTACAAGAAAAACTGGCATAGTCGTTGGCACCACAGACTGGGCATTCGGCCATGGGCCTGCAATATTTCGCTGGATGACCAAAACGCCAGCAGTTTCTACTCTGTTGCGGTGTAGGGGTCACCTTTCGAACTTGTAAACGTTGACCTGCAATGTAGACCGAAGGTGGGAGTTCATGGCAGTCAAATGTTAAACGAGCGATATTGCAAGGATAACGTCTTTGCTTATTGGCTGGGAGGACAAAAGTGTCAACTTTAAGGATAGGGAGTTCTTGGAGCTCAAGCTGCTCCAAAATATCATCACCACATGTCTGGAAATTCTGTTGGACAATGGTGTGGGGCAAAATGACAGTACCACTACAAGAATTAAGAGAATGATGCTTGTCAATAGTGATATGAATAGTATCTATGGTCGTAAGAAGAGAAAGATCGCGAGCTTGGCCAGCATTCTGGACCGTGATGATTCGAGTGCCGCTCTTGAGAGCGTAAAATGAGATATCTTTACCTACATGGCGTAGGAGAGCTTTACCAATACTATGATTGGAAAGATAGGTAGTTGGAGTAGTTGGTCTTAGAGTAAAAAACTTTGTCCATTGAGTAGTGTGAAACAAAGTGTTTAAGGGGAGTGCGCAATGTGCTGGTCGTTTCTGAGATGAACGAGAAGGAAGTGTCGAATCGTCATGTAAGGGTCTTGGTCGTTTGGATGTGGGACCGGGGGTGGTCCGATGGGTGACGGGCGAGCGATCCGAAAATTGCCGCACCGTCGAGGGAGAAGCCGGAATCAAGGTCAGAGAAGAACGAAGGTCAGATATGTCATAAGGGCCAGTCGGAATCCTGGTACCTGAAGCAGGTGACGAACCAGCACCAGCAAGAGGTACAGGGGTATTAGAGTTGTCCGAAGAGTTGTCCGTTAACGAGGTAGGGTCAGAACTAGGTGCGGTATCAGGAAGGGGCCTGGGGGTATTGGGTTCATGGATTGGGTCAGCCATGATTAGGTTACTTCTTTCTTTTTATTTTTAAGAAAAAAAAAAGAAAGAAAAGAAAATAAAAATAAAAAAAGATTAAAAAAAGGGGGGAACGTGGAGGAATAGCTCCTAGGAGGAATGAAAGGGGCGTAAATCCCTCTCCGCGCCCAAGAGGACCTCAACACCGCAAGTAGTGCAGATGCTGCATGGAACCTGTGCCATACCCTACCCTACTGCCAGTAAACCACCAATCCGGGATAACAACCTCACATCCACCGAGCCACCTCGGCGGACAAAAGAGAGGGCGGCCGGATATCCGCCACAAAGCATACCGCCTTCGGCCACCACCCCCCAGAATCCGAAAGGTGGCCTCCAGAGATACACCCGTAGCCCGAAAGATACCCTAGGCCACCCCCGGGAGACCGGAGAGGGATCGGGACATCCCCAGGCGATCCAGATTCCACGGCAAACTACACCACTGCCAAGGACCTCAACGGAATGGGATGGACCACGATACCCTTCCCCCTACCTAGGAACTAGAATGCCTGTAGAGGGAAGCTCCCAGGGTAAAAATGGGAAGGAAATAAGGGAGGGATGAGGAGGAAGAGGAGGAAAGGGAAAAAAGGGAGGATTAGGAAAATGGGAAAAGGGAGGGGGGATTGGGGGGTAATTAGGTTCGGTCTGAGGAAGAAGACCAAAAGGTCCAATTCCTCAGACCAAGAGCCTCTTCACCACAGCAAGGAGCCCCCCTTGAAGAGGATTGTGGATTAAAGAAAAACAAATAGTGGGAGACAGTGTAGTGGAGTCTGTTATTTGTGAGAAGGGAAGGCGTTTGCATGAAGATCTTGTGAAGAAAACTCCTGGAACAAGTGCTGATGGTAGTGAATTTAGGGCCAGCAAAGGCTGGTTTGAGAGATTTAAGAAGCGTAGTGGCATACACAGTGTTGTAAGGCATGGTGAGGCTGCAAGTTCAGACTGGTGTGGGTGACATCCTGGGTGTTAGTGGACTGGTGGGGGTGGCATCCTGGGTGATAGTGGACTGATGTGGGTGGCAACCTGGGTGTTAGTGGACTGATGTGTATGGCATCCTCCCTATTTCCTCCTCCCTATCTTCCAGAAGCATTAGTCTTCAATAAAGTATGTAATACTGATTAAATTGTTAAAAAAATAATTTTTGTGTGAATATTTTTGTCTGGAACGGATTAATTGTATTTACATTAATTCTTACGGGGAATATTAATTCGGTTAAAGGTCTAGCTCCGGGAACAGATTACGGCCGCTAACCGAGGGTCCACTGTACTATATTTCGGTTAGCGGCCGTATGGGACGCGTCCGTCTGCCAGCTGGGGCCACTTGCGCTTCAGTTTGGCTGTGTCTCTCGGTGCGTAAGGAAGCTTCTGCTCATTCATCCAAACATTTCGCTTGTTTTCCATTGTTTTTTGTCAGTGCAACTGCGAAATAAGTAACCATGGCTCCCAAGAAAGTTCCTAGTAAAGTTTCTTTGATAAAGAAAGTGAGAAACACGATAGAATTCAAGGCAGGCAGGCATGCAGGGAGTGTAGCATTCATGCAGGGAGTGTAGCAGGCATGCAGGTAGTGTAGCATTCATGCAGGGAGTGTAGCATTCATGCAGGGAGTGTAGCATTCATGAATGGAGTGTAGCATTCAAGCAGGGAGTGTAGCATTCATGCAGGGAGTGTAGCAGGCATGCAGGTAGTGTAGCATTCATGCAGGGAGTGTAGCATTCATGCAGGGAGTGTAGCATTCATGCAGGGAGTGTAGCATTCAAGCAGGGAATGTAGCATTCATGCAGGGAGTGTAGCATTCATGCAGGGAGTGTAGCAGGCATGCAGGGAGTGTAGCATTCATGCATGGAATGTAGCATTCAAGCAGGGAGTGTAGCATTCATGCAGGGAGTGTAGCATTCATGCAGGGAGTGTAGTATTCATGCAGGGAGTGTAGCATTCAAGCAGGGAATGTAGCATTCATGCAGGGAGTGTAGCATTCATGCAGGGAGTGTAGCAGGCATGCAGGTAGTGTAGCATGCATGCAGGGAGTGTAGCAGGCATGCAGAGAGTGTAGCATTCATGCAGGGAGTGTAGCATTCAAGCAGGGAGTGTAGCAGGCATGCAGAGAGTGTAGCAGGCATGCAGGGAGTATAGGAGGCATGCAGGGAGTGTAGCATTCATGCAGGGAGTGTAGCAGGCATGCAGGTAGTGTAGCAGGCATGCAGGGAGTGTAGCATTCATTCAGGGAGTGTAGCAGGCATGCAGGGAGTGTAGCATTCATGCAGGGAGTGTAGCAGGCATGCAGGTAGTGTAGCAGGCATGTAGGGAGTATAGTTGGTGGAATGACTCAGAAGCTGGTCCTAGTGGCATTAAAAGACAAAGAACGGAAGTAACCCCAGAGAGGGACTTGTTACCCCAAGTCCTTTTGGAGGAGGATTTCCCTTCCAAAAACTAACTCCTCCCTATTTGCTCCTCCCTATCTTCCGGAAGCCAGCATTAGTCTTCAATAAAGGTATGTAATACTAATTTAATTGTTAAAAAAAATTTTTTTTTTTGTGAATATTTTTGTCTGGAACGGATTAATTGTATTTACATTAATTCTTATAGGGAATATTATTTCAGTTAAAGGCCATTTTGGTTAAAAGCCTAGCTCCTGGAATGGATTACGGCCGCTAACTGAGGGTCCACTGTAGTAGAAAAATATGAGGAAGAGGAAGATAGACTGGAGGTGCCTTCTTCAGAGATTAAGGAAATTTGTTCAATGTGGAAAGAGGTGCAAAGTTTCGTTGAACAATTTCACCCTGAGCAAGCTGAAATAAGCCATCTGTGCAACCAGTTCAGTGACAGAGCCATGTTGCACTTCAGGAAAATGTTAAACAGGCGCCAGAAACAGAGGACTCTTAACAGTTATTTCTCGAGGCAGGGGTCCAGTGACTCTCAAGCTGGTCCTAGTGGCATTAAAAGACCAAGAAGGGAAGTAACCCCAGATAAGGACTTGTTACCTGAAGTCTTTATGGAGGGGGATTCCCCTTCCAAACACTAAGCACTCCCTCACTCCTCCTCCCTATCTTCCAGATGCCAGCAAGTCTCTTCAATAAAGGCAAGTGAATGTTATTTTAAATGTTTAATTATAAATTTAATCTTTACAATATTAATTTTTTGTGAATATTTTTGAATGTCTGGAACAGATTAATTGTATTTACATTATTTCCTATGGGAAATAAGGTTTTGAATAACGATTTTTTCGTGTAAAGGTCTCGCTCCTGGAACGGATTAAGATCATCAGTCGAGGGACCACTGTATTTTCAATATACAGTGGACCCTTGGTGTTTGTGTATCTCTGTTTTTGCCGATTTCAGTTTTTGCGCAATTTTTTTTGTGGAAATATTAGCTCCGTTTTCGCCGATTAGCTCCGTTTTCGTCGATGGTATGGAACCTGTTCAGTGCTCAGTGTGCATACAAAGCCCGCCTCCCACACACATTCTCAGGCAATGTAGCATTGTTTCTGGTTGAGTGAACATTATCCTGCGAGTTCATACAAAACATTTCTTAACAATTCATTGTTTTTGGCCCTTGATTATTGTGTGTGACTGCTAAATAAGCCACCATGGGCCCAAAGAAAGCTCCTAGTGCCAGTCCTTTGGTAAAGAAAGTGAGAAACACCATAGAATTAAAGAAAGAAATCGTAGCAAAGTATCAAAGTGGAGTCGATAAAGGCTATAGTGCCAGCCAGCGATAAAGTGTAGCACTAACAGTGTAGCAAGTAAGTTAAGCGATTATGCGATAGAAAACTGTAAATATTTCTTATTTATAAAGTGTAAATATTTCTTATTTATAAAGTGTAAATATTTCTTATTTATAAAGTGTAAATATTTCTTATTTATAAAGTGTAAATATTTCTTATTTATAAAGTGTAAATATTTCTTATTTATAAAGTGTAAATATTTCTTATTTATAAAGTGTAAATATTTCTTATTTATAAATTACATACAGTGTTTCAGTGTGAATACTGGTGGTGGCTTCTGCTGCCTCCACCACCACCACCACTATATGTACGGCTTATGGTCAGTGGCCCTTATAAACCCAACAACAATAACTATCACCAGTCCTCACATTCGTAATGACATATTTTATTCATTCTAGAGTATATATCATGTTTCTATGTTATTAATATTGTTTAATATGTCATAGTAGATGAATTGTGATAGATAAATAAGCCGTAGATCTGATATTAGTGTCAAATTGAAGCATTTTGTATTGCCTCCCAACAATAAACTCGCCTCCCTCTCTCCTCCTCTCCATCTTCCATATACCTACAAGAGTCGCCAATAAAGGTAAGTGTGATGTTAAATGTTCATTTATACATGTTATTAGTGTTTTATATTTATTTGTCATTCTTTTCTGAATGTAAATCTATATTTAATCTCTAAAAAAATATTTTTTTGTTAATACTCCTGGGTGTCTGAAATGAATTAATTGAATTTACATTATTTCTTATGGGGAAAATGGTTTCAGTTTTCACCAATTTCAGTTTTAGCCGATCCCTCTGGAATGGATTAAACACGAAAACCGAGAGCCCACTGTATCATAGAATTAAACAGATAACTGCAATCAAGTCTCTGTCCCAGATTTCTGCTTGGCCGACTTCATGGGACAGAAATTACCTGGGTGGGCTAAATTGGGATGACCTTACTATGGGTGAGGTAGGAAGGGTTGGTTGCCAATATGACATATTTCAGAGCATAGTGCTAGCTGCCCAGACAACTTTTGTTAGGAGTAGGGAAATTAGAAGTAACAAAAATGATCCCAAATGGATAAATAATACAGTAGACCGTCATTTAGCACGATAGTTACGTTCCTGAAAAAGTTGTGTTAGATAATTTCGTGTTAAATAATTAACAGAACTTATGGGAAAAATAGGGTTATGTTCCTGGGAGTCCACAAAAAGCCAAACAAGTTTTTTTTAGACCAACAGATCTTACAAAAATAAAAGTGAATATGTAATTGTAGTTCATTATCGTGATGTATTATGTTGTTTTTACTGCTTAAGACTACAAATGTAACAGAAATAATAGTATTTACATTAAATTGTGGGTGCTGGTGTTTGTGGATGATTGTGAAGAGAGTGGAGAGTTATGCTGTGGCCCTACTGGGCTGAGGTGGATAGAAGAGGTTCTGGTACTGAAGTCGATAGTTGTACTGAGTGTCTAACTTTAAGTCATTCAGTAAGTCAGTCAAGTCATTCAGTCAGTAAGTCAGTCAAGTCATTCAGTCAGTAAGTCAGTCAAGTCATTCAGTCAGTCAAGTCAGTCAAGTCATTCAGTCAGTCAAGTCATTCAGTCAGTAAGTCAGTCAAGTCATTCAGTCAGTAAGTCAGTCAAGTCATTCAGTCAGTAAGTCAGTCAAGTAATTCAGTCAGTCAAGTCATTCAGTCAAGTCATTCAGTCAGTAAGTCAGTCAAGTCATTCAGTCAGTAAGTCAGTCAAGTCATTCAGTCAGTAAGTCAGTCAAGTCATTCAGTCAGTAAGTCAGTCAAGTAATAATAATAATAATAATAATAGTTTATTTGGACATGATACAAAGAATTACATTTGGTTATTGAGATTACATGAGGTGTACATGCCAAAAGCCCCTAGTATGCAGGGCATTTTGGGCAGACTTAAAATTAACTTAAAACTAAATTGTAAGAATTTTTGTAGATAGTTTACAATGAGTAAAGGTAAGTATTTAAGCTATGAAATTTGAACATAGTTTAGACATGACATTTTTTAAACATAGTTTTGTACTTTTGTCTTCATTATAAAATTAATTAAATCAGATTAAACAAATTAAAGCAATAATAATAATAAAATAATAAAAAGTTATGGTTGATAATTTATAAAATAAGTAAAGTTGCATATCTAAGTTATAAAGTTTGAATATAAGTTGAACATATCAATTAATTGTAGCAATTTATTGTAGCAATGCAACTAATTGAGTGAGATAACAATTTAAAACAATTAATTGCATTGCAGTTAGTTTACGTGGTCATTATAATGTAAGTGTTGTGGAAATAATTAGTTAAGTATGTATTATTCATAACAGGTTTTACATTCATTCATTCGTTCATTCATACATTACATTCAATTGATTAGTCAGGTTTTTACGTTAAGTGATTATTCTACTTTGCTGGGAATGTTTGTTATGGAGCAATTAGGTTTGGGTGAGAAGGTGGTTTTTTAGCATCGTTTTGAATTGGGGTACAGGTAGGGTTTCTTTGGCAATGACAGGTAATGAATTCCAAATTTTCGTGCCTTTTATATGCATTGAGTTTTTACATAGTGTTAGATGGACACGGGGAACATCGAGGAGTGATCTGTGTCTAGTGTTATGGTCATGTGTCCTGTTAAAATTGGTAAGGAGAAGTTTGAGTGGTGGGTTAATATTGGCATAGAGTGTTCTATGTATGTAATAGGCACAGTAAAAAGTATGGATGTCTTGTATGGTGAGTAAGTTTAGGTTTTTGAATATTGGTGGAGTATGTTGCCTGGAGTGAGAATTTGTTATCATTCTAACTGCTGCCTTTTGTTGTGTTATTAGTGGTCTGAGATGAGTTATTGATGTAGAGCCCCATGCGCAGATTCCATAGGTGAGGTAGGGGTAAATGAGTGAGTGATATAGGGTAAGGAGAGCTGGTTGTGGAACATAGTACCGTATCTTGGATAGTATTCCCACGGTCTTTGAGACTTTCTTGGAGATTTGTTGTATATGTGTCTGAAATTTGAGGCCACTGTCAAGATGGATTCCTAAGAATTTTCCCTCTGTGAGTTTTGTGATAGGGGACCCGTTTATCATTATGTTAAGTGGTGCGTTTGTAGCTCTGTTCCCAAACTGGATAAAATAGGTTTTATCAATATTGAGAGTAAGTTTGTTGGTCATCATCCAGGTAGATATTTTCTGCAATTCAGTATTTGCAGTGTTGGCTAGTGTGTCTGGGCTTGGGTGAGAGATAACGTATGTAGTGTCATCTGCAAAAAGTATGGGTTTGAGTAGTTGAGATGCATTTGGTAGGTCGTTAATGTAAATGAGAAAGAGTAGTGGGCCAAGAACACTTCCCTGTGGGACACCTACGGTAATAGTTTGCGCGGTGGAGCTAGCTCCATTTGTGTACACATATTGGTTTCTGTTGCTAAGGTATGATTTTAGGTAGTTGAGGGAGTGTCCTCTTATACCATAGTGCAATAATTTTAAGTGTAACAGATCATGGTCAACTGTATCAAAAGCTTTACGTAAATCAATGAAGATTCCCACTGGGATTTCTTTTTTCTCAAGGGGGGTGTAAATTATTTCTAACATGTGTATAATGGCATCATTTGTATTTTTATTAGGCCTAAATCCAAATTGACAGTGGTTGAGTACGTTGTTGGAGGTGAGGTAGGAATATATTTGTCTATGAATTAATTTTTCAAAGATTTTGGAGAGAAGGGGTAAGTTAAATATCGGCCTGTAGTTATTTTGAGTATTGATGGGAAGGTAGAGGATTCAATGGATTTGTTAAAGAGTGTTGCAATAATTGGTGAGTCAGTCAAGTCATTCAGTCATTCAGTCAGTCAAGTCAGTCAGTCATTCAGTCAGTCAAGTCATTCAGTCAGTAAAGTCATTCAGTCAGTCAAGTCATTCAGTCAGTCAAGTCATTCATTCAGTAAGTCAGTCAAGTCATTCAGTCAGTAAGTCAGTCAAGTCATTCAGTCAGTAAGTCAGTCAAGTCATTCAGTCAGTAAGTCAGTCAAGTCATTCAGTCAGTAAGTCAGTCAAGTCAGTCAGTCAGTAAGTCAGTCAAGTAAGTCAGTCAGTCAGTAAGTCAGTCAGTCAGTCAGTCACACAAACTTATGTTTACATCTTTTTGTGTGTACAAAGTAACACTTCATTACAGCCACGGGTTATGTCTTGTCTAATATCTTTTTCTTGGTTAATTCTAAGACTTAAATGCTTATACCTTTTCTTGCCACTTTGAGCAACACTTTGATTGCTTGGCAGATACAAGATATATTAATTTAAAGATCAAAACACAATTCACTCTCTCTCTATCTTCACAAACACAGCTGGATTGTAGCAGGGGACTTTTTGACGCGTATAAAATACGTACAAATGCTGGGATGGTGGGGTCCAGGCTGGGGAAGGCCGGTGGTGTCCGCTGAACAACAACAAGGCTGCTTGTGGGAATGGTTATTTGTTTTTCCTTCCCGCAAACTGTAAGTAAGTTTATTCAGGTATACACAGATACAGTTACGAAGATTATCATACATAGCAGCATATGTGTAGAGAACCTAGGATAACCCAAAAAAGTCAGAGTGACTTAGTATTTCCAGTGTCTGACTTTTTTTGGGTTATCCTAGGTTCTCTACACATATGATGCTATGTATGATAATCAATGTAACTGTACTTACCTAATTGTGGTTGCAGGGGTCGAGACTCAGCTCCTGGCCCCGTGTATCTCAATAAACTTACAGTTTGCAGGAAGGAAAAACAAATTCCCTTTTCCTCTAAGCACGAGGATTGGGCTTACACTTGAAATCACCTGATGCATTACTGAAAAGGAGCAAGGTGAAGCGATCCTTTGCTGTCTTGAAGCCTGGTGCACTTTTCTCCTACTGACTGATATAAGTTCGTGTTGGCATTTTCTTCCAGAAAACACTTCTCTCGTCAGCATTAAGCACTTGATGTGGCTCATAGCCATACTCAGTAGGACCCCCACTGACTCAATGGTTTAACCCAACACGGGCTACCGTGTGTTCAAAAGTTTTTCCACTCCAGTGAACCGTGTAATATCCTTTTTACGTCGTGTTAGATAATAATGTGCCGCAATTCTTTAATCGTGCAATACCCGTAACGTGTAACATAATCTCGTGCTAAATGACGATCTACTGTAGATGAAAATATCTCATTGGTCAAAAGAGAGGCATATATAGTCATATCAAAAGAGGGGAAGGGCAGTTAAGAAAACAATATATTCAATTAGAAATAAAAAAAAGGAATAAGAAAAGCAAAAAGGAATTATGAGACTAAAGTGGAAAGGGATTCGAAGACTAACCCAAAAGGGTTCTTTCAGGTATACAGAAGTAAGATTAGGGACAAGATAGGCCCACTTAAGAGTAACTCAGGTCAGATCACTGACAGTTATAAGGAAATGTGTGAAGTTTTCAATATCTACTTCCTCTCAGTTTTTTCTCAGGAAGATACTAGCAAAATTCCAGCAATAATAAATTAAAACAAAAAAAGGCACAATACAGTGGACCCCCGAGTTTCGTAAACCCCGGAAATCGTACAATTATGTAAGTACAGTAGAACGTCATTTAGCACGAGATTATGTTGCACGTTACCGGTATTGCACGATTTAAGATTTGCGACACATTATCATCTTACACGACGTAAAGATGATATTACACGGTTCGGCAGGAGGGGAAAAATTTTGAGCGCATGGTTATTTACTGCCTAAGAATCCTCATGCTTTGAGGAAAAGGGAATTTGTTTTTCCTTCCTGCAAACTAAGTTTATTCAGATACACGGGGCCAGGAGCTGAGTCTCGACCCCTGCAACCACAATTAGGTGAGTACAGTTACATACATTATCATACATAGCAGCATATGTGTAGAGAACCTAGGATAACCCAAGTCAGTCAATGGAAATACTGTCACTCTGACTTTTTTGGGTTATCCTAGGTTCTCTACACATATGCTGCCATGTATGATAATCTTCCTAACTGTATCTGTGTATACCTGAATAAACTTACTTACAGTTTGTGGAAGGAAAACAAGTAACCATTCTCACAAGCAGTCTTGTTACTACTACTGTTGTTGTGGTTCAGCAGACACCACCCGCCTTACCCTCCCACCACGGACCCCAGCATTCGTACGTATTTCATACGTGTCAATAAGTCCTGGCTACAAGCCAGCTGTGTTTGTGAAGAATAAAATAAGAGTGAATTGTGTTTTGATCTTGAATTAACGAAGAAAACAAAGATATTAGACAAGACATAACCCGTGGCCGTAATGAAGTGTTACTTTGTACACATAAAAAGATGTAAACATAAGTTTGTGTGACTGACTGACTTGACTGACTGACTGACTTGACTGACTGAATGACTGACTGAGTGACTTGACTGACTTACTGAATGACTTGACTGACTTACTGAATGACTTGACTGACTTACTGAATGACTTAACTGACTTACTGAATGACTGACTGACTTACTGAATGACTGGACTTGACTTGAATGACTTGACTGACTTACTGAATGACTTGACTGACTTACTGAATGACTTGACTGACTTACTGAATGACTTGACTGACTTACTGAATGACTGACTGACTTACTGAATGACTTGACTGACTTACTGAATGACTTGACTGACTTACTGAATGACTTGACTGACTTACTGAATGACTTGACTGACTTACTGAATGACTTGACTGACTTACTGAATGACTTGACTGACTTACTGAATGACTTGACTGACTTACTGAATGACTTGACTGACTTACTGAATGACTTGACTGACTTACTGAATGACTTGACTGACTTACTGAATGACTTGACTGACTTACTGAATGACTTGACTGACTTATTGAATGACTTGACTGACTTACTTGAATGACTTGACTGACTTACTGAATGACTACTGACTTACTGAATGACTTGACTGACCTACTGAACTGACTTGACTGACTTACTGAATGACTTGACTGACTTACTGAATGACTTGACTGACTTACTGAATGACTTGACTGACTTACTGAATGACTACGACTTACTGAATGACTTGACGACTTACTGAATGACTTGACTGACTTACTGAATGACTTGACTGACTTACTGAATGACTTGACTGACTTACTGAATGGCTTGACTGACTTACTGAATGGCTTGACTGACTTACTGAATGGCTTGACTGACTTAAAGTTAGACACTCAGTTCAACCATCGACTTCAGTTCAAGAACTTCTACTATCCACCTCAGCCCAGTAGGGCCACACCATCCATATCCACTCTTCACTACCATCCACAAACATCATTACCCACAATTTAAGGTAAGAAATACTATTATTTCTATTGCATTTGTAGTCTTAAGCAGTAATAGATCATGACAATGAACTAAAATTACATATTCGCTTCAATTTTACAAGATATGTTGGTCTAAAAACTTGTTTGGCTTTGGGGACTCTCAAACACGTAACCCTATTTTTCCCATAAGTTCTGTTAATTATTTAAGACGAAATTATCTAACACGACTTTTTCAGGAACGTAACTATCGTGCTAAATGACGTTCTACTGTATAATATTGTAAGTGCTTGTGGAAGTGTATTTTGGGGGTCTGAAATAGACTAACCTACGTGACATTTTTCCTTAAGGGAGTAAATTGTTGGTAATGGCGCTTGATCAGACTTCAGGAGGAAGTTTTTACTGAAACTCGGGGGTCCACTGTACCGTGACTGGAACAATACACAAATAACTTGACATAGATGATAGGAGCTTATGGTGACGTTTCGGTCCAACTTGGACCATTTACAAAGTCACACTAACAAAAAGAAGAGGAGGGAGAATATATAGAGGCCAACAGACAGGGGCAGGAACAAGAAAGTGGTGGAGGAGTAATAATGGTAGCAGTAGTGTTAGTGGAATCTGTCACATACTAAGAAAGAGGAGCACTGCAAGGAGCTAGGCGTCCCACATAGGGTAGGGGCGAGAACAAATACAAGGCAGAAGAAAGAAAACAAAGGAGAAAGAAGAAAGAGGAAAGGGAAAGAGGGAGAAGGGGAAAAAAGAATCAGGTTAAGTCACGGGTGTTCTGAAGTTTGGAGCATTTAACAATGTAATGATAAAGGAAAGCATCAACAGAGACAAAGCCAGGGCTAAGATTCATAAAAGGAAAGTTGTGGATAAGGCAGGATTCAACCAGACGGCTACTGTGAAAGTTGGACGTAGGGTAGACAGTTTTAGCAGAAGACCAATCAATAGGGTGACTGTGATCTCTGACACGACAGAAAAGAGCATTGTTGATGTCGGCATGCCTAACACTATTTTTGTGCTCCTTAAGTCTGTCAGAGAGATTTGGCCATTTCACCAAAGTACTGAAGAGGACAGGAGGAACAAGAAATAGAGTAGACACCAGAAGCATCTATAGAGGGAGGAGAGGTATGAACTAGATTAGTGCAAAGAGTGTTAGTCTGGCAAAAAGTAAGCTTGATGTCTAAGGAATGGAGAGAGTTGTTGAGATTAGAGAGACCAGAAATGTAGGGAAGGCAGAGGACAGGAGAGTTCTCAGGAGTAGAGAGTTTGGGAGAGAAAAAAGTCTGTTGAGCACATGAGAAGGCAGAGTCTATGAAATGGGAAGGGTAGCCAAGACGGGAAAATAAATTATTAAGAGTGGAAATTTCTACTTCAAGAAACTGAGGATCACAAATGCCGAGAGCAGGAAGAAAGAGGGAGATAAGAACACTTCCTGACAGAGGAAGCATGATAAGAAAAGTAGTGAATATACATGCCACTGTGCATAGGCTTGTGGTACAGGGAAAAGGCAAAACCTGTAACTGAGCAGTGGACATGAACATCAAGGAAAGGAAGCAAGGAATTAGATTCCCATTCAACTTTAAACTTAATGGAAGGGGCAATATTATTAAGAGCATCAAGAAATGGTAGGAATAGACTTAGAGTCATGAGGCCAAAGAGCAAAGATGACATCTACATAGCAGAGCCAGAGTGAAGGGTGCACATCAATAATAGGAAGAAGAACAGTCTCGAAGTATTCCATGTAAATATTAGCAAGAACAGGAGATAGAGGAGAGCCCATAGCGACACCAAAGGTTTGAGAATAATATTTACCTTGGAAGGAAAAGGAATTAGAGTCCACACAAAGGCAGATAAGATCAAGAAAGACATCAGTAGGTACTATAGGGAGATGAAGTAACCCTTCATTGGCCTTCTCTCTGGAAAATTAAGGACATCATCAAGAGGACATTAGTGAAGAGGAACCAACGTCAAGACTAAGCATCTTACAGGTCGGGAGAGGGCGAACCCGTTCGACAAGTCTCTGAGAGTGACGAAGGTGGCAGGAGAAAAGTACCAAGAAAGGAGTGAAGGTTTTGGCTAGCCAAGAAGCAAGAGAATAAGAGAGAGACCTCTAGAAGATATGATGGGATGCAGAGGAATATTAAGTTTGTGAGTTTTGGGAAGGCCATAGAAATAAGGAAGAGAGGGACAGATGAAACGAAAACATTGAACAAGGTCAAAGTCAGAAGGCCAGAGGTTGAAAGAGTCCTTAGTTTCTTGCTTCATAGGAGGAGGAAGAGAGAGGGAAGATGCCTTCTTCAGTGATTAATGTCACCTTTGCACCATTTATAACATTTCTGGTATATTTTTAAATGTTTATACAGTAGTGTACTGTACAGTGGTCCTTCGACTTTCGGTGATTCCGACTATCGTGATTTCGAGTTTCGAGAGCTTTTTCGGTCAAATTTTCCCTCGTCTATCGGTCATTCCCTTGACTATCGGTCTGTACCAGACTTGTCCGCCTGCCCATGCTTCCGCGCCCGCGCAGGACGCCAGTCTAGCGTTGTTTACCATTGAAAGAACATTACCAGCGCCTCTTTCAAACATTTCACAATAAATTTATTCTGTTTATTGCTGGTTTAGTGATTGCCACTGTGAAATAAGTCACCATGGGTCCAAAGAAGTTTCCTAGTGGCACCCTGTGGTAAAGAAAGTAAGGAACACCATCAAGTGAAGAAGGAGATTGTAGAAAAATATGAGAGTGGCGTATGTGTGAGTTAGCTTGCCAGGATGTACAACAAAAACACATCTACTATCACCTCTATCCTGGCAAAGAAAAAGAAATCAAGGAAGCTAATGTTGCAAAAGTTGTTGATATGTTAACAAAAATAGATCAAAAACAGTGGATGAGGTTGAGAAGTTGTTGGGGTGTGGATCAATGAAAACAGATAGCGGGTGATAGTATTTCCATTATGTTAATTTGTGAAAAGGCAAAGCAGTTGCACGCAGATCTTGTCAAGACAATGCCTGGAACCAGTGGTGATGTGAGTGATTTTAAAGCCAGCAAAGGCTGGTTTGAGAGATTTAAGAAACGTAGTGGCATACACAGTGTTGTGAGGCATGGTGAGGCAGCCAGCTGACAAACGTGCAGCTGAAAAATTTGTGCAGGAATTCAAGGGTTCGAGACACTGAAAATTGAACCCCAACAAGTGTTTAATTGTGATGAAACAGGCCTGTTTTGGAAGAAAATGCCAAACAGGACCTTCATTAATCAGGAGGAAAAGGCACTGCCAGGACAAAGCCTATGAAAGACAGGCTAACTCTCTCATGTTGTGTAGTAACTCTAGTGGGGATTTTAAAGGAAGCCTTTACTCGAGTATCACGCAGAAAATCCCAGAGCCTTCAGGAAACACAATGTTAAGAAGAAGAATTTGTGTGTATTGAAGACTAACACCAAGGCATGGATCACGATGGCAATTTTCCTGGAATGGCTCACTGGAGTGTTTGCCCCAGTATGGAGAAATACCTCCTGGAAAGAAATTGCCACTCAAGTGCCTCCTGCTACTGGACAATGCTCCTGCTCATCCTCACAACTTGAAAGACTATTTGTCTGACAACTTCAGTTTCATCACAGTGAAGTTCTTGCCTCCCAACCCCTCCTCTCATCCAGCCCATGGACCAGCAGGTCATTTCTAACTTCAAAAACTGTACACCAAAGCAGTGTTTGATAAGTGCTTTGAAGTGACCTTGGACACTGAGTTAACCCTAAGAGAGTTCTGGAAAGATCACTTCAATATCCTCCATTGCATAGGCCTTAAAAAGGGAAGGCTTGGGGGAGTGACTTCCAGGACTTTGAACTCTGCTTGAGACCACTGTGGCCAGTCTGTGTTGAAAAGAGGGATTTTGAAGGATTTGAGGCTGACCCTGACCCTGACCCTGATGACCCTGTGCCTGTTGTGGAAGATATTGTGGAATTGGGCAAGTCCCTGGGGTTGGAGGTGAGTGGTGAGGATGTGGAAGAGTTGGTGGAGGAGCACAGGGTAAACCTAACCACTGAAGAGCTAAAAGGGCTTCATCATGAACAACATCAGATGACATTTAAGGAAATTGATTCAGAGGAGGAGGATGGACAGGGTGAGTAGTAACTTCTTCAGAGATTAAGGAAATGTGTTTGATTTGGACTAAGTTGCAGACATTTGTCCTCCTTCCTATCTTTCAGATGCCAGCAACTCTCTTCAATAAAGTTAAGTAAATGTTATTTTAAATGTTTATTTTAATATTTATTTATAAATTTAATATTGTATATAGTATTTGTGTGTTTTCTGTATGTAAAACTATAAGTTATTCAATATAAATTGTATTTTTGTGAATATTTTTGGGTGTCTGGAACAGATTAATTGTATTTACATTATTTCTTATGGAAATAAGGTTTCAAGTTTCAGTATGTAATTCGAGTTAAGGTCTAGCTCCTGGAACAGATTATGACCGATAGTCGCGGGACCACTGTACTCTTATTATTTTATATTATTATTATTATTATTATCACCATCGACATACCTTGTTTACTTAATTAAGCTGCCATGATACATCAAGAATTAAACACAGAGCAACAGACCAGCTAACCTCTTTACTGTGAACTTCTTTTTTACTTCTTCCATTTCCTCTTCCAAATGCTGTTGCACTTCTAACTACAGTCATACCTCGGTTAACGATGCTGTCAGTTAACGAAAGTTTTGAACGATATTATATAACGTAAAAAAGATTGCGGTAACGATGTTTGCTTCGGGTAACGACATCGACCGGACGACCGCGTGGCGCCCAGCTGAGCGCACTCCAAGGAGCGTCAGTGTGCTATTGTTTACAAGCGAGAGCGACCACCCATCCACATCCACGCATTCATACCAGTATATTGTCATTATTCCACAGTTTTTAGTGCTTGCAACTGCTAAATAAGCTACCATGGGTCCAAGGAAAGCTCCTAGTGGTAAGCCTTGGCAAAGAGGAACGAAATACAATAGAACGAAGAAGGAGATAATAGAAAAATATGAAAGTGGAGTGTATCACTGAGCTGGCCAGGCTGTATGGTAAGCCTTTTTCATCGCTACCATTGTGGAAGAAAAATACAAATAAAATCAAGGAAGCTGTTTGCAAAAGGTTCATCTGTGTTCACAAAACAGAGACCACAAGTGCTGGAAGATGTGGAAAGGTTGTTGTTGGTGTGGATCAACGAGAACAGTTAGCAGGAGATACTGTTTCGGAGGCAATAATATGTGAAAAAGCAAGGCACTTGCATGATGATCTCGTTAAGAAAATGCCTGCAAGAGTGCTGAAGTGAGCAATTTAAAGCCGCAGAGGCTG
>WNWK01037991.1:0-18175 GCA_009830355.1 Cherax destructor | reverse complement strand
TCTTCCTCTGGGATCACTCGTATTTCCCTGCTTTTTGGTTTTAAATGAGTATGACACTTTAGCCTATGCCCACGCCTGTTTGTTGCACTCGGATTACCCCTAGGACCACCCAATACGACCCAATTTAGCTGGAGCTCAAAACGCGTGACTGCTGTGCCTGCGTGTATGTGTGTGTGTGTGTGTGTGTGTGTGTGTGTGTGTTTCCTCAGAATTGGTGTATTCCAAGGATTTCAGAGGTTTCTCTGTATTACAGGTATTACTGAGAATTTAAAGTTCCTTGAAACTGACATGTGTTGTGGAGTAGCAGATGTTATTTGAATTTATTTGGCTTTAATGTTTTTTTTTACCCTGGAAATTTTGATGAGTTAATGTATGTCATTTTTAATAGGAATTTACAAAAGTTTCTGGGTATTTCTTGTGGTTTTCAGGTCATGTTTGTGTTATCTAGGAGTTCCAATGGTACCAGGGATTTTTGTATATTCCAAGTTATTTGCAAATTTTGGGTAAATTCACCTATATTTCACCTGTCTGTCACTGATAATTTCGATTTGATACTGGAGATTACCAAGTAATTCTTGGTATTAACACGGTATCCAGAACTTCAAAAGTGGTCAGTAAAGATGTATTCTAAACAAATAATTACAAGTATTCGTAAAATTTCCTTGGTAATTCAACTTTCGTACTAGAGTTTTTCAACACTGCAACTCCTCTTGCAACATTTCTGGAAGTGCACAAGTGTTTTTATGCACCTCATGTGTTTCAGCAACATTTATAGTGATGTACACGTGTTTTCGTTCAGCTCAGGTGTTCTTCCAATATTAACATGTATTCGAAGCATGAAGTGTCTGACGGGGAAAAAACGACCGTATTATACCAGACAGCAGAAGCGAATTTTGTTTCATTTTTTGAGAGAGTGGAAATGGAAGGGATGGAGTGAGTAAGAGGAAAAGGGTGAATAAAAAGGGGGTAAATGTATATGGTGTGTATCGCAAAAAAAGAACATATACACTCTGTTGTGTATTGTTACTACGTACACAGGTCATATATCCTTAATAGTATGTATCACTATCATATATCCTCTGCAGTGTGTATACTTTTCATCTATACTCTAGAGTGTCTTGCTGTCGTGCTATAAGAACATGACGTCTAAACAGGAAAGTCATTATCACGCTCATTAGTTTATCAAGTTCTGATCAATCTCAACATCGCAGTGGCTTTAAGGGTTATTGTTTCTAAGCATGCTTAGTTAAACGTTAGGCTCTTTCATCTTTATAAGATGAAAGAGCTTTCATCCCTTAATGTGGGGGTTGTTTTACATGGAATAATTTACCTCTGTATTGCACTTTCATGTAGGGGTGAACTTCCGGGTAAAACTATGGAAATGGTAAACGTCGCAGTACTGTTGAACAGGGGTAGATAAACCTCCAAGGTCGTACTGTAGTTGAGGTGAGTGAATCTAAGAGTTCTAGCAATCGTTGAGGTAGAGGAGGTTACCCGTGAAAGTCATAATATTAGTTTGGGCTGGGGAAGACGCTGGCAAACTCCAAGGTCGTAGTAACGCAACGAGAAGGTGGTGGTACTTGGCAGACGTACTGTTGTAACAGAGGAATTCTTCTCTGATTCAGTGATAATGAGTGAACACGAGATCAACGTCACTGTAACGTGAATTATCATACCAATTTGCTTATACTGTTAATGATAATTGTTTTTTTTTATCTTTGTATGGTTATTGTTGTATTTATTATTGCTTATTTGTCCAATATTTCATTTTTGTTTCGTGTATTTTGTTCTTTCACTTATTCCATGCATCGTCATTCTTGATAAATTACACACATATGCAACACTTTGGTATCTTTAATGAGGAAACGTTAGGCCACACAGTGGCTTCATCAGTCCATATAAAGGAGGATGGTGAAGAACAGGAGGAGTTTGAGGTAATCAGTTCCTAATCTGAGTCGATGTAATCGTCCATCAGTCTTGAAGATTGATGGACTGATCACATCGACTTCCTCCTGTTCTACACCATTCTCTATGACTGATGCCCTGTGTGCAACGTTTCTCAATAATCAAGTGGCATATGTCTTAATTTATCAACTTGGTTCTCTGAACCAGTCATCTACAACGTCATTGTTGTATTACTGTGTATTTGCCACATACTGCACAAGCACCTAACAAAGATACAATACTACAACATAAGATTTACTCTATTAACACTGAGGCTCAGATAAGCACACACACACAATTTTATTTTCTAGGCTGATAACCTCAGCCTCGTGTTACCTGCTCTTGTAATATTGCTTGAAAGTCGACTAAAAGCTTTTGTATTTATTAACATACATTAAAGTTACAGTTTTATACCGGATATATTCAAATATTATCTGTTTTATTAGTTACCGTTTTCCAAGTTTTTCTGTATAGTCATAAAAGACGAAGTTTAAACTAACTAGAGAGAATTAGAGTTAAATGAAGAAAATTAAAAGGAGAAATCTTTTTGAGAACTATTTTTTGAAAACTCTTTTTGAAATGCCACGTCCATGTCCCCCGCCATTTTCAACAACTTTCCATTACTGGACCTTCCTATCCTCCACTCTTAGCTCTCACTATCCTCCATTTCTTGCCTTTCCAGTCCTCTATTTCTATATTGTAATATCCCTAGGTCATCCTATCCTTCTTCCCTAGTTATTATCATTCAGCTTTAACTCTCCCTCTTCTCTATTTAAGGCTCTTCCTCTAATGCATTCCTAGTGCTTATCATTCCCCATTAATAACACTTTCTATCCACTATATTTATCTTTTCATATTCCTTATTTCTAGTTTATCGCATTACTCCACTAATAACCCTTAATATTATTCATTACTAGCTCTTCACATTCTGAATTTCTCACATTCCTATTCTCTTATCAATCATTACTAACTCTTCCTATTTTCCAGTTCTAGCTCTTCCAAACATCCATTCCTAGTTCTTCTTATCACTGTTCCTAAGACTTACTATCCACCATTTTTACATGATCACTTTCTTAATTCAAAACTTACTCGATATACGACCAGGATAACTCTCATGGTACACTACCATAACAATCCCAGTACACTACCATGATTATCAGAGTACACTACCATGCTAGCTATCATTGTACACTACCATCACAACTATCCCTGTACATTACCATCACAACTATCCCAGTACACTACCATCACAACTATCCCAGTACACTACCATCACAACTATCCCAGTACACTACCATCACAACTATCCCAGTACACTACCATCACAACTATCCCAGTACACTACCATCACAACTATCCCAGTACACTACCATCACAACTATCCCAGTACACTACCATCACAACTATCCCAGTACACTACCATCACAACTATCCCAGTACACTACCATCACAACTACCCAAGTACACTACCATCAGAACTATCCCAGTACACTACCATCAGAACTATCCCAGTACACTACCATCACAACTATCCCAGTACACTACCATCACAACTATCCCAGTACACTACCATCACAATATCCAGTACACTACCATGATTATCCCAGTACACTACCATGATTATCCCAGTACATTACCATGATTATCCCAGTACATTACCATGATAACTATCCTAGTACACTAACATGATAAATATCCCATTACACTACCATGATAACTATCCCAGTACACTGAAATCATAATTTTTTTTCTCTCCACCAGCAACGAAGGGATTTTTGATCTGCCACTTTAGAGTTCCCTCCCTCCTTCCCTTTTCCTTAATTCCCTCCTCCTTGTTTCCCCCTTTCCTTCCTTCCCTCCCTCCTTCTTTCCCCTCTCCTTCCTCCTCCCCTTTTCCCTCTCCTTTCCTTCCCTCCCTCCCCCTTTTCCCTCTCTCCTTTCCTTCCCTCCCTCCCCCCTTTTCCCTCTATACTTTCTTTCCCTCCTTCCCCTTCTCCGTTCTTCCCCTCTTCCTTCCCTCCTCTTCTGTCTTGACAAACTCTCCTGCTCATCCTGGAGGTGCTGTATCTCCTTCACTTCCTCCCTGCAGAAGCTCTCCCTTCATCCCTCCAGACACTCTTCCTCTTCCTGCCTCCCTCCAGACACTCTCCCTGCCTCCCTCCAGACACTCTCCCTGCCTCCCTCCAGACACTCTCCCTGCCTCCCTCCAGACACTCTCCCTGCCTCCCTCCAGAGACCGCCCCTCCTCAGCGATCAGCCAAGATACACTGTCGACCATGGAAGTTAATCTTTGATTAATCGTGTGAAGAAATTGATGGAGTGTTGCGCCGCTGCCCACACAACTCCAGGTGATCAATTGATACTCCTCTTTTATTTTCTGCCCATTTTGACCAGAGGAAGTGAGAGAGGGGAGAGGTGGAGGGGAAGTAGTTAAAGGGGAATGTTGACTGAAATAAAGAAGTGGGGAAGAGTCGTAGTAGGAAAAGAGGGGAAATGAACAGGGAAATGAAGTGGGAGGAAGGAAGTGAGGAGAGAGGAGGTGGAAAGGGTAGGATATGCAGAAGAGTCGATAGAGGAGAGATTGTGATGAGCCGGAAGAGGAGATGGGGGATCGTGGAATGGATAAGAAATGAGTGGCGAAGGGTAAAGGAAGTGGGGAACAGAGAAAGGAAAAAAAAGATAAAGTAACTGGGTAGAAGAGTGGAAGTTGGTGATTAAGAAAGGGAATTGGATAATGGAAGGCACGAAGGTAAGAAGGGGGAGAGAAGTGGTGGAGAGATTGAAGAACGACTTTCGAATACCAAGAGACAAGGAAAAACCTACCTTAGTGTCTGTATATATTTATATCGATTTATTTGTACTGATATATTGGTAGTGATCAAGTAGTGTCGCTTTGTGTGTGTGTGTACTCACCTAGTTGTGGTTGCAGGGGTCGAGCCATAGCTTCTGGCCCCGCCTCTTCACTGGCCGCTACTGGGTCACTCTCCCTGCGCCATGAGCTTTATCATACCTCTTCTTAAAGCTATGTATGGAGCCTGCCTCCACTACATCACTTCGTAAACTATTCCACTTCCCGACCACTCTGTGACTGAAGAAATACTTCCTAACATCTCTGTGATTCATTTGAGTCTTCAACTTCCAACTGTGTCCCCTTGTTGCTGTGTCCCATCTCTGGAACATTCTGTCTTTGTCCACCTTGTCAATTCCTCTCAGTATCTTATATATCGTTATCATGTCCCCCCTATCTCTCCTGTCCTCCAGTGTGTGTGTTTGTGCAATCACCTATTTATGGTTGCAGGGGTCGAGACTCAACTCCTGCCCCGCCTCTTCACTGATCGCTACTAGGTCCTCTCTCTCCCTGCTTAATGAGCTTTATCATACCTCGTCTTAAACCTATGTATGGTTCCTGCCTCCACTACGTCACTTTCTAGGCTTTTCCACTTCCTGAGAACTCTATGACTGAAGAAATACTTCCTAACATCCTTTTGACTCATAGGAGTGTGTGTGTGTGTGTACTCGGATATTTGTACTCACCTAATTGTGATTGCAGGGGTCGAATCACATCTTCTGGCCCCGCCTCTTCGCTGGTCCCTACTAGGTCCACTCCCTGCTCCAAGAGCTTTATCGTACCCCTTAAACCCATGTATGGATCCTGCCTCCACTACATCACCCTCCAGATTGTTCCACTTCCTGACAACACTATGACTAAAGAAATACTTCCTAACATCCCTGTGACTCATATGAGTTCAACTAACAGTTGTGACCCCTTGTTGCTGTGTCCCATCTCTAGAACATTGTCCCTATCCCCTTGTCAATTCCTGTCAGTATTTTATATGTCGTTATCACCTCTTCCCTATCCCTCCTGCCCTCCAGTGTCGTCAGGTTGAGTTACCTTAACCTCTTATCGTAGGACATACTCCTCAACTCCGTGACTAGTCTTGTTGCAAACATTTTCACTTTCTCTAATTTCTTGACGTGGCTGACTAGGTGTGGTTCCATACTGGTGCTGCATACTCCAATATGGGCCTCATGTTCACGATGTACAGTGTCTTGAATGACTCTTTACTCGGGTATCGAAACGCTTTTCTTAGGTTTGCAAGGCGCCCATATGCTGCAGCAGTTGTTTGCTTGATGTGCGCCGCAGGGGATGTGCTCGGTATGATACTCATTCCGAGATCCTTTTTCTTGAGTGTCTTTTGCCTCCTAGCCTCCATTTTATTTGCGGTCTTTGACTTTTCCCAATTTTCATGACTTTGCACTTGGTGGGGATTAAACTCCAGGAGCCAGTTGCTGGACCAGGCTTGCAATCTGTCCAGACCCCCTTTGTAGTCCTATATGATCTTCATCCGTTTGAATTTTCCGCATTAGCTTCACATTGTCTGTAAAGAGGGACACCTCTGAATCAATCCCACCCGTCACGTCATTCACATTATCAGAAGCGGCACCGGCTCTAGGACTGACCCCTGTGGAACCCCGCTCGTCACAGGCGCTCACTCAACTCCTCACGTACCATCACTAGCTGTTTCCTTCCTGTCAACTATTCTCTGATCCAATGCTGTGCATTTAATGTAATTCCTGCCTGCCCATCTAGCTTTTGCACTAATCTCTTGTGTGGAACTGTGTCCAAAGCCTTCTTACAGGCCAAGAAAATGCAATCTACACACCCTTCTCTACATCTTCTGTTATTTCTGTCACCTTGTCGTAAAACTCCAGTAGATTTGCGACACAGGATTTCCATTCCCTGAAACCATGCAGGTTATCGTGTACATCGTTTTCTAGGTGCTCCACCACTCTTCTCCTGATAATCCTCTCCATGACTTTACATACTATATATGTCAGTGACACTTGTCTGTAGTTTAATGTTATATGTCTGTCTCCTTAAACATTGGGACTATATTTCTGTCTTCCATACCTCAAATAGTTGTCCTGTTTCGATAGGCGTATTAAACATTGTTGTTAGTGGTACACACAGCGCCTCTGCTCCCTCTCTCAGGACCCATGGAGAGATGTCCGGCCCCATCTCCTTTGAGGTATCTAGCTCACTCAGCAGCCTCTTCACTTCTTCCTCGGTGTGTGTGTGTGTGTGTGATATATATAAAATATTTTTCTCATGTCTTTTACCCATTTTTCGTCCTCTCATTTTTTCCTCTATATATAATTTGCGTCGTTAAACTTTCCTTGCATAAAACCCACTCCACCTGCATACACTTTCACTAATTCAATAAACACACACACACACACACACAGGATCTACGACTCGACCCCTGCAGCCGCAAATAGGTGAATAAAAACACAAAAGCAACAATCTGAGAAGCGGGGACAGAAGCTAAAATTCGACCCATGCAGCCACATTTAAGTGGGTACACACATGCATTAGCCACTAGTTGCAATGTTCAATACGCCACTTGACACAGGGCAACTGTCCGAGTGGATTTTGTGTGAATGCTCATCTCTTATTTAAAGCCAGCTTAATCACCTAGGGTCTGCCAGCCACCTATCAGAGTTACGGTGCACTTCACTGGACACTGACTATTTACCAATAAGATATCCTTGATGACACCTGGTAGCTGCTCTATTACCAGGCAGTGTGATCCAGCGCACTTGGTCACTGAATGAAGCATAGACTGACACGAGGGTGCTTACATGACGTGAGGCAATTGACACTTTGACCAGTTCTGGGACCCACTTCCACTGAGAACTATACTAACACTGCTGCACTTCAATTAATTAAGTTCCTACCTGCCAGGTACAATATTGTGGACTGCAGTCTATGTTATGAACAAGGTGGGGGAAATGGACTTAAGCGCCCCAGGTCTTTCTCTACCTGGAGTTTGGTGTGTCTGACTTGAGACGTCAGTACAAGACGCCCATTAACTTAAGTCCTGCTAAATGATGAGAGGTTGTCGTAGATGAATAACATCAAATCATTGTATTTGACAGTCAGCTTAATATACCCCAGCATTTCCTACGAGGCCACAGCCTACCTCTCTGAGCGTGGATTTCGGCTTAAGTAAATCGCATTTACTAATAATTAATCGAGTCTCGGTACTTTAGTATCGAGATTCAAACATTAGAATAAACAATAATTAAGATGCTGCGTGTATTCTCCCGTTGATACATTTAGAGAGCAATACTATATTTATCTAGCATTCTAATCAAGCAACGCAAGCAGCCATAGTGATGTCCTCTCTTGTTCTTAACACGAGATTGCCAGACGAAAGCATTTTAAAATGCAGCTTGGCACAAACACCAACTCTGTCCTAGGGCAGGTTGCTAATTACTGACAATAAGGAGAGTTAAATAAGTGCTCTTAGCAGTACAGTCGCCAGTCACTATAACATTCCAAAATTTGTCAAAGCTTTGACCTAGTGACAAATAAATTTTATTACTAATATTACGAGGACTAAATCCTAAGCCAGTGTAAACATGGCACTCAGGGCAGTGAGGGAATAACTCGTTGATCCCTTACTGTCATAGGGAGGTGTAATAGTCGCAGGCTGACCCCCGGATAACACAGCTGTCCCAAAAAAAGGAGAGAAAGTAATACACTACCTCTAGAATATTCTAACATACAGGAATTAGAGGAATTCCCATAATAGGGGAAGCGCCAGGTTCAGAGAATCCAAACATTACTCAACATACGTCTGATCTTACAGCTGCCTGCTGCATGGATTAAGTACTTGTATGGTGATCAATATACTTAAGAATAAACAGTCGTCACTAACGCTCACAATGCAGCTCAATGCCTCACGAATTGGCTTATATAACTCACAAAATAATTTTATTTATATGACTAAAAACTCATAGATGGTTATACTTAAGCCATGCCTTTAATTACTCGTGTATTTTCAATAGTTTTAGGTCGATTACGCAAAGCCTCAGCAACTAGGAAGCATTAATTAAACCTTATAGCCACATGCACTGATCGAACTATTAATGTGGTTAATAATGACAGTCGTATCAAGCGACTGGTTGCCACTAGACGACTGGTTACTTTGTCCTGATAGCAGACTTTGATGTTACTGACCGACTGGTTACTTCGGTCAGTTAGCTGACTTAATTAACATATTACAATTGTTCGATGTCATAACTCACTGGAGGGGTAATGTAACCCCTGTCCTCCTCAAACCCAACCCACTTACGTCAGCTGTACTGCTACAACTACCGCCGCCACCGCCCCCCGTGTGGAGAAAATTCTCCAAAAGAGGGGGGTACCAACCTTTTCTGACCTTAGAAAAGGCCCTGCCCTTAGGGGCCCGGCCCTTAGAAAGGGCCAGACGGCGAGTCTAGCGTCCTGATCAACAACCTACTGGTCAACAGTTTAATTGAAAACATATGGATGAACCCAAACAGCCAAGAGTCACGTAGTAGCTGACCAGGGTTGCAACCAATGTTAATGTAATCAGTGATAGACATTGAGATATGTTACTCTTTACCATAGCAGGAAAGAGATATATAAAACTGTTATTTCCATTACTAAACTTGCCTACAATCTTGTGCTCTAGTGATCGAAATTTAGAGAACACGAGCTCTTGAATTGCAAGTTGTTGCAGTGGTTTGCAAGTGTCGAAATTTAGCTGACCTCAGCGACGCCGCTTGACCGAGCTACGGGATGCAGGGGCGCGGCAGATTGACTTAAGATATCTAAGGGAAAGGTGTTACGGCGCGGTTTATAATCGGACAAAGAGACAATCGTCGTATGCGTTCGTCCTTCCTCAATCTCCACTAACGTCGGGAAATCGGATAAGAATTCTGTTCCAACGCGTTTAGTGTATAAAATCGCGGTATATTCAGAAGTGTGCGCAGCTTCTGACACCTGCAAAAAGACTGACATTAAAGAACGTAAAGTGACAATGAGTTTGCGTCGTCTAACAAGGCAGTGACTCTTCAGCAGCGTTCTTCAAACAAGACAGTGATATCCGGGTGTGAATTAAGGGTCAGTTACAAATACCCAGGTAAGTCTGCTTAAACCTAGATGCCACCTACTGCGCAGTTAGGAATGCATAATTTGCTTTAGGCAAATTTATCATATCACCCGGTGACTCGTGGGCGTTCCGTCCAAAACAAGTGAGTAAACTGCCTTTCAGTTTATTAAAGACTGAAATATGGGCATATGCTCCTTTGGGGCAATAATTATACTCACCTGATGTTTACCTTACAAAACTGTGGAGGAATGTGCTCCTACGATAACATGGACTGTATGTTTTGCTTGCTACTTAGCTTTTTGATGAATCCAAGATGTCGCAGCCATCCCCAACACCTTCTCATGGGAAACACCCGCCACCGCCACCGCCACCGTCACAGCCCCCTCCTCCGCCACCGCCGCTTTTCTAATCAACATCTTGATTATTGTATTAATGTTGGTAGAATTACTGATAATATGTTAGGTAAAAGGACACAAGTGCAACTAATGTGACATTTTATTGTGGCAACGTTTCGCTCTACAGGTGCTTTGTAACGGCTTGATAAAACTTCTGGAGAGCGAAACGTTGCCACAATAAAATGTCACATTAGCCGCACTTGTGTCCTTTTACCTAACATCTTGATTACTGTTTACGTGTTTTTTTGTTGTTGTTACCTTCGACACGGTCTTAGAGATGGTAAATCCTGTCTCACAAATCCGCTAGATTTCAATAATAAGGTATCGAAGTGAGGGAAGAATAGAAGAGGAATGAGTGAACAGGATATTTTTGAAGTGTAAACAAAGATATTGGATACAGTACTGCACAAGAGACTGGGACTAAAACTAGAACAGGTAAGAGTAACAGGAAAACATCCTGGAATAACTAACAGAAAGAAAACAGTGATTATCATGGAAGAGGTGTCAGAATGTACTAGAGGAACAAATGCTGTTTCTTGTGTGTGTCAACGATGTGACGGAAGATAGTCAGGTGTGTGTGTCCACAGATGACGTGAAACTAATGAGGAAACTACAAACAGGCGAAGACTACGAAACTTTTCAATGGGACTCGAACAGCTGCAGGAATGGGCTGACAAATGACTATTGAAATTTAATACCGGCACATGCAAGGGTATGAAAATCATTTCAGTGGATAAAGTAATATTTAACAGAGGAAACAATGAGTTATTGTCAAGGAAGAGGTGTCGGAATAGGCAAGCATGGCGAGTGGGGTTCCAAAACACTCGGTACAGGGACCAATACTATTCCTGTGTACGTTAATCACAAGACAGAAGAAACTGCGTCGGCGGTATCACTGCGGGATTGTTCTGACAAATGGCTTTTAGAATTAAGACATAGCATACGTGAAATTATGAAAATTATGGAAGGGCAAGGAGACCGGAAATAGAGTTCAATTTTGGAAGTCAAGGACTGTAAACAAACACAGACACACAGACATATATATATTATATATATATATATATATATATATATATATATATATATATATATATATATATATATATATATATATGTCAGAAAGCCTTGGAATTCTTCTATTTTTTCATAGTGGTTTTCTCATTATATATATATATATATATATATATATATATATATATATATATATATATATATATATAGGGAACCCTCATCCTCAGAGAAAAGAATAAACTTGCTTCAGAGAAAAGACAAAGTTCTCCCTGAAGCTGTTGGAAAATTTTCTCCTACCACCCCCTATATTTTATATAAACATAATTAAAAGACAAAATACATTGACAAGAATACAACAGGAAGTAAAACAACATAGATAACTCAGAGCTACATCTCAAATACTTCGTCCAGCTCCCCGGCAGTGGGCCGCATACCCAGAATGCTGCAGGCATTTCCCCTCTGGATCGCAACACTGAGTCTCTGAAAGGAAGCTGGTCGCCCTGTGGTCTTTGGTTTCTATGATGAGTTTTTCACCCAGCTCTTTAAGAAACTTTAGAGCACACTTGACCCATGCTCCAAGGGTCTCCGACCCTATTAGGATGAAGTTATAGCAAGGGGAAAGGCCTTCATATTTGTGGGTCTTCTGGGTCTCCCTGTGGCTGGCAGCTCCACCCCCCTTCGGCTACGGAGTATGGCAAGTAGGTGTCTGCCATTGTGGCAGCACGGGTGTAGTCCCAAGCAATCTGCTTACCATCCTTCCAGGGTAGCATAGTGGCTCCATCAGGACGCTTTTGACTTCCATCAGACCTCTGCACTTGGGATTCCCGTTGAGCTGGGCAACGGGCTGTGGCGAGGCTTCTCTTTATGATGTCGTTGAGCCCCTCATGTCTAGCATACTTCCCTTCTGATGTGTGACACACGAGACCATGAAGTCCGAATTGATCAGCCGTCGCCCTGCCGCAAATGCACCTATGTTCGGTGAGTATGGGGCGGCTAGGCAAAGAGCAACACCAATCCGAATGGCCTGTGGGTCGAGTCGAGTCCCCAGGGAGGAATTGGAACCGCTAGAAGGAAATCTCCTGAGTGTGGTGCCTTCACCGCTAGGAGACGAGCTTTATCCTTTCCTGAAGCGTTGGTGACCATTGTGTTGGCAATTTTTTCCATGATCGGTTTGTCCCAGTGGGACTGTTTGTGCTCTTTGGGAGGAGCTGGTCTACTGGAGGAGTCTGCAAGGGTGTCCCACCACACGGCTGCTTCAATGAATCTGGGGTCTTGAGCTCCCAACACACCTCTCAAGCGTTCGGGGACAATCTTCTTGACTAATCTACAGGACAAACACGACGACAGAAATGCAGGTAAAGCTACGGGCGTTGCTTTGCACACCCCTATACCTCCCAGTCACACTAAGAGGGTTTCCTGCTCCCATTGCCGATCCTCTTGTGACAGATTCAGTGCCTTAAAGGTTGATCTCAGGTGTGCGTCATACTCGTCAAGGGTTGGGTTGTCAAAAGAGGGTGCGCACATAGTAAGACACCTTGTGAGGAGATACAGGGCATCAGGGGCATCAAGAACACTTATTGTCTCCTCCATTCTCTTCATTCACTTTGTCCTTGAGGGCCGTGTCGATGGCGTGGTGACCCAGCGGTGCTCCCAAGAGGGTGCTCTTGGATGGAGTGGTAGTAGAGACTTCCGGGAGGATTGTTCGCACAGCATTGATTATTTCCTGGTTCGTTGTGATGATTTCACACTTGGAGGGATTGAGGATGAGTCCTAAGGCTTCTTCCTGTGTCTTCACCCATTGTAGATCCTCTAACTGGGACTCCCCAGTACCTGCCAGAGTGACATCATCCAGGTACCAGATGTTGAGCTCGCTGCGTAGGCTGAAATTTAGTTCTCTTACTGCCAAGCAGAAGAGAAGTGGAGTGAGTGGATCACCCTGCTGAACACCCTCAGATGAGGGAATTTCATGTTCACCAAACAAAAGAGTTGAGGGCTTGCTGTAGCCAGCTGAAATGAAGGAAAAAAGACTGGGGAACCGATCCCGAACGGCTGGCAAGACCACATATCTCTTCACCATATTAAAGGCATTTCTAAAGTCAAGTTTGACTACGGCCTTGTCTTCTGGTAAGTCCCTGATGTAGGCCCTTGCTACATGAGCTGCGGCTTCACTGCCTTGAGAGACCCCAAAGCCCAGTTGGTGTGGCTGGAGTAAACTGGCAGCTTCTAGGCGAATGTTTCTTACTGCTGCTTTGGCAACGAGACGGCGAAGGATGTTACCAACAGCAATGGGTCTGATTCCCCCATCCTTCTTCAAAGCGCATAACGAGGCTCCAAAAAAGAAAGGTAAAACTGGCCAATTAGCAAGAACTCATTTAAAATTAAGTCCTTGCTAAAATTTTCTCTTATACGTTTAAAGATATATTTTTTTCAATTATGTTAATGTAAAAATTAATAGTTTTATACCAAAATAAACTTAAAAAACTTACCTAACCTTATTATAACAAGCGCAATTTAATTTAGCCTAACCCAACTAAATATATTTTAGATACGTTTACAGTAATTTAATAATAAACAAACTCAATGAAATATTTTTTTTTTCGTTAGATTCAGAATTATTTTTGCGAAAATATTGCATACACAAATTTTCGCTTGTCTTATATGGCAAGAAGAGCGTTGTTATTTAAGCCAAAATCGCAAGTTTTACCTAATTGATATACTTGGGGTTTACCCCACAAACGGTTGGGTTTAGTCCTGACTCTTTCTCTTCGACTGCAGCTCTTCCTCTCACCGGCTATTCTTCGTCTGTCCCCACTTCCCCCTCGCCCCTAGTGGGTCCTTACCTGTGAGTCTCTGAATGAAATTACCTAATCGGCACGACATATATATATATGCTTCAATATACAGTGGTACCCCGGATTTCGTCAATAATTCGTTGCAGAAGGCTGTTCGAGTGCCGTTACCGAAAAAATTTGTTCCCATAAGCACTTACAAAAGCACTTACAAAAATACACTTACATAATTGTTCGAGTTGGGATTGTACGAAATCCGGAGTACGTCATATTCAGTCAGTATTGGTCTGGCGAGGTACCACGCCTCAAGAGGTAGATTAGTGTAGGCAAAGTTAGACATCCAGGTACCAGATATTGAGTTCGCTGTGCAAGCTTGATGTGTGTAATTCTTCCTGCTGAACGCCCTCTGATGACGTGATTTCCTACTCGCCGAATAAAAAATTCAATATTTTCTGTAGCTAGTTGAAATAAAGGGAAAAGACTACGAAACTTCTCTTGAACGGCTGCCACGACGACATCTCTTTTCACTGGGTTAAAAGTATTACTGAAGTCTAGTTTGAGTAAGGCCATGTTTTCTGGTAAGTCCCTGATGTAAGCCCTTGCTGCATGAGCTGCTGATTCACTGCCCTGAGAGACCTCTATGCCAAGATGATTTGCCTATTGTATGCTGGCGGCTTCTGCACGAACGATGGTTTGATTACACACACACACACACACACACACACACAAACATATATATATATATATATATATATATATATATATATATATATGTCGTGCCGATTAGGTAAAACTGGTCAATTAGCAAGAACTCATCTAAAATTAAGTCATTTCTAAAATTTTGTCTTATACGTTTAATGATATATTTTTTCATTTATGTTAATGTAAGAATTTATAATTTTGTACCAAGAGAAACTTTGAAAACCTACCTAACCTTATTACAACAAGCGCAATTTAATTTACCCTAACCCAACTAAATATATTTTAGATACGTTAACATTAATTTAATAATAAACAAACACAATGAAATATATTTTTTTCGTTATGTTCAGAATGATTTTGGCGAAATTATTGCATACACAAATTTTCACTTGTCTTATATGGCAAGATGATCGTTGCTATTTAAGCCAAAATCGCAAGTTTTACCTAATCGAACTGACATATATATATATATATATATATATATATATATATATATATATATATATATATATATATATATATATATATATATTTTTTTTAACACATCGGCCGATTCCCACCAAGGCAGGGTGGCCTGAAAAAGAAAAACTTTCATCATCATTCACTCCATCACTGTTTGCCAGAGGGGTGCTTTACACTACAGTTATAAAACTGCAACATTAGCACCCCTCCTTCAGAGTGCAGACACTGTACTTCCCATCTCAAGGACTCAAGTCCGGCCTGCCGGTTTCCCTGAATCCTTCATAAATGTTACTTTGCTCACACTCCAACAGCACGTCAAGTATTAAAACCATTTGTCTCCATTCACTCCTATCAAATACGCTCACACATGCTGCTGGAAGTCCAAGCCCCTCGCACAAAACTTCCTTTACCCCCCCCTCCAACCTTTCCTAGGCTGACCCCTACCCCGCCTTCCTCCACTACAGATTTATTCACTCTCGAAGTTATTCTGTCTCGTTCCATTCTCTCTACATGTCCGAACCACCTCAACAACCCTCCTCAGCTCTCTGGATAATAGTTTTGGTAATCCGCACCTCCTCCTAATTTCCAAACTCCGAATTCTCTGCATTATTTTCACACCACACATTGACCTCAGACATGACATCTCCACTGCTCCAGCCTTCTCCTCGTTGCAACATTCATCACCCATGCTTCACACCCATATAAGAGTGTTGGTATAACTATACTCTCATACATTCCCTTCTTTATTTCCATGGACAAAGTTCTTTGTATCCACAGACTCCGAAGTGCTCCACTCACCCTTTTTCCCTTGTTGGTGTACTCCTCTGTTCTCTCTTCTCAGAGTCCTTTCTGTCTCCACTGCAAATACTTCCTTTCTTATGAGCTCCCCACCTTCTTTCCTCAGCCTGATTACCTGGTCATTAACTGTCTTTTTTTTTCTTTTTTATGACTGTTGTCTTCCTCCTGATGTATGTGGCTATACAACAGCTTCGGGTCAGACATGACTTTTGATGCTATGTTGTTTTCGTACTGTCGCTGGGCCTCCCTCCTTATCTGTGCATACTCGATTCTGGCTCTTCGACTAATCTCTTTATTTTCCTGGGTCCTTTGTCTTCTGTACTTTTTCCATTCTCTAGAGCACTTAGTTTTTGTCACCCTACACCTTCGGGTAAACCAACAGCTCGTTCTGGTCTTCCCAATATTTATGTTGCCCTTTGGAACAAGCCTTTCCTCTGCCTCCTTGCATTTAGTTGTTACATAGTCCATTTCGTTTACAGACTTTCCTACCAATTGTCTTTCCCACTGAACATCCTGCAGGAAGTTCCTCATACCAGTGTAGTCCACCCTTTTATAGTTTAGCTTTTTCCCATTCTACTGCTGTTACCCTCTCCACTTGTAACTCTACTATGTATTCTAAGCTCAGAACCACGTGATCACTAGCTCCAAGGGGCCTTTTAAACGTGATGTTCTCAATGTCCGAGCTACTCAGGGTGAACACGAGGTCCAGTCTTACTGGTTCATCCTCCCCTCTCTCTCTCTGGTAGTGTCCCTATCATGTTGATGCATGAGGTTTTCCATCATTCTGGCTCTCCATGTTTCGGGACCCCTATGTGGCTCCAGGTTTTCCCAATTAATCTCATTGTGGTTGAAATCGTCCATGACCAGTAACTTTGCGATACTCGTGTAATGTCTTCTGGCCGGCCACCTCAGCTAGTGTGTCCACCATTCTGTTGCTCACTTCATATTCTTCTCTTGGCCTCCTGCAGTTCTGTGGCGGGTTATACATCACTGCAATGACTGTTCCCCCCAAACTGAATTGAACCTACTATGTAATCCCTTTCTCCAATTTCGCCCATTCCTTCCATTTCCTCAAATCCCCATCGGTTTTTAATGAGCAGTGCAACTCCTTCCCCTTTTCTCCTTCTATCTTTCCTCAGGATCTGATATCCGGGTGGGAAGATTGCGTCTGTTATCGTTCTAGTGTGTGTGTGTGTATTCACCTAGTTGTGGTTACAGGGGTCGAGTCATAGCTCCTGTGTGTGTGTGTGTGTGTGTACTCACCTAGTTGTACTCACCTAGTTGTGGTTGCAGGGGTCGAGTCATAGCTCCTGACCCGCCTCTTCACTGGCCGCTACTGAGTCCCTCTCCCTGCGCCATGAGCTTTATCATACCTTTTCTTAAAGCTATGTATGGAACCTGCCTCCACTACATCGCTTCCCAAACTATTCTACTTCCCGACCACTCTGTGACTGAAGAAATACTTCCTAACATCTATGTGATTCATCTGAGTCTTCAACTTCCAACTGTGTCCCATCTCTGGAACATTTTGTCTTTGTCCACTTTGTCAATTCCTCTCAGTATCATGTCCCCCCTATCTCTCCTGTCCTCCAGTGTCATCAGGTCGATTTTCCTTAACCTCTCCCCGTAGGACATACCCTTAGCTCTGGGACTAGTCTTGTTGCAAACCTTGCACTTTCTAGCTTTTTACGTGCTTGGCTAGGTGGGTTCCACACTGGTGCTGCATACTCCAGTATGGGCCTAACGTCGTGTACAGGGTCCTGAACGATTCTTTATTAAGATGTCGGAATGCTGTTCTTAGGTTTGCTAGGCGCCCATATGCAGCAGCAGTTATTTGGTTGATGTGCGCCTCAGGAGATGTGCCTGGTGTTATTCTCCCCCAAGATCTTTTCCTTGATTGAAGTTTGTAGTCTCTGGCCCCCTAGACTGTACTCCGTCTGCGGTCTTTTGCCCTTCCCACTTTCATGACTTTGCACTTGGTGGGGTTGAGCTCCAGGAGTTAACTGCTGGGCCAGGCTTGCAGCCGTCCATATCCCTTTGTAGTTTGCCTGGTCATCGTCCGAGTGAATTCTTTCTCATCAACTTCACATCATCCACAAACAGGGACACTTCGGCGTCTATTCCTTCCGTCATGTCGTTCACAAATACC
>WNWK01037990.1:0-18175 GCA_009830355.1 Cherax destructor | reverse complement strand
CCACCACTTTTTTGTGTGGGTCTTGGGAAGAAAAAAGGGGAGGAAAAGATCCCCCTTTTGTTGGATGGTTACGGTATTTTTTACGTAAAAAAAGGGGAGATCCAGTAACACCGTCTTCCCCTTGTAGGTCAACGCTAGTGGGGGGGACCCTATGTGACCTATGCACATCGCAGAGCCTCTATGGGGATCTGCGTCCCCAAAAAAAGGGGGACCATTTGATAAGGGGGATGGGAGCCATGGGAAAGGTTAATAGATCTAAAATTTTTCAATTTACAACGAAAGGCAATAAACATCTGTGGTGAGGGTCGATCTTTTCCCCGAATTGGGGTTTTATTCCTATTCCGACAAGACTCCCGAGACAGTAAAAAAAAGGTTTTAAAGGGGAACTAACTGGGGGAAAACCCCCCCTTAAATCTTAGTATCCATAATGGGGGTGAATTTTGCAAAAATTCTGGAAAACCCCTATGTGCCTTGTATAAGATTACTAAATCTACCATTGTTCCACCCACCCCCCCCACAATTTTTTAGCAGAAAGAACTAAAAAAAAGGTTTTTTGGGTCTTGAACCACTGTTAATCCCAATAGTTAAACCCTTTGGATGAAGTTTACCTGATGTTCAATGTGCTATAAATTTGTTTTCCCAATGCTTCTATAGGTGATACCCCAAAAACGCCTTGTATGGGTTGAAAAGCGTTTGCCTTATGATTGTTATATTCTAACCCAAAACCGTGTTGTTCATTCCTCCAGTAGGAAAGTGATCATAAGTTGGGGAGCTAAAATGAAAATCAGAAAATCCAGTTTAGAACCGAATTATTATTGTTTTTTGTTATTAGACCAGTTTTGGGTTTTTGTGTGTTCAAGTTCTCTCTGAGTTCTGATTTTTAAAGTAAAACCCCTTTGTTCCCAGTTTATCTTTCCGGGGTTAAAACTTTTTCCCCCTAAATTTTTTCTTCCTCAAAAGGGGAAAGGGGGATGAATACACATCGATTGATCGATCAAATTTAAAAAGAAATTGTTATATATATTTTTTTTAAAAGATCCATTAAATTTTTTCTTATGTACCATTAACTTAAGAAGTGAGAAGTAAGATTAATTTTTTATAGTTCAAATTATAATTTTTTTCTATTGGTTCCCCCCGTACCACCTGTCTGTTCGGTTTATAGGTCGTATGTATGGAGCGTCATACGAAAAATTTTTGGGGGCGGGGACATATCATAGGGTACACGGGGGTGTCACATCCCCATTCATCCCACTTATACAGCTGGCCCCTTTTTTGGGGGCGTCACGATACCCGCTGCCCCAGACCCGCGCATGTGCATGGGGGCTCACATGGCGCCCTCACTGCGTTAACCAACGAGACAGACGGGTGGCGGGGCCTCCTTCACTTACAAATATACTTTTAACCCAATCCAACAAGGGGTCTTTGACCTCCTATATTTTTTTTAAAAAACCCAAAAATGTGTGTTTAGTTACCATTGTGCCCCGGGGCCCAATGTCAGTAGACCCCTAGGCCTGTTGTATTTTGTGTGTGTGTGTTAGTTACCATTGTGTCCTAGGTCATGTCGAGGGGGACATAGGCCTGTTTTTGTGTGTGTGTGTGTGTTATTCCCTTGTGCCCCAGGCCTGTCAGTAACACTGGGCCCCCGTTGTATGTGTGTGTGTGTGTGTTAGTTACCATTGTGTCCTAGGCACATGTCAGTAGCACTAGGCCTGTTGTATGTGTGTGTGTGGTGTTGCCTTTGTGTCCTAGGACATGTCGGGGGTGACATTTGGGGCCGGGTTGTATGTGTGTGTGTTTTTTTATTACCTTGTGCCTGGCACATGTCGGGACACTAGGCCTGTTGTATGTGTGTGTTTGTGTGTTTTGTGTGTGTTTTATTACCATTGTGCCCAAAAAAAATGTCAGTGAACTAGGCCTTTGTATGTGTGTGTGTGTTTTGGGGAGTTCCATTGTCCTAGGCACTTTCAGTGACACTAGGCCTTTGTATTGGTGTGTGTGTGTGTGTGTGTGTGTGTGTGTGTGTGTTGTTACCATTGTGCCCTAGGAAATGCGATGACACTAGGCCTGTTTTTGTGTGTTTTTTGTTACCATTGTGCCCTAAAAAATGTAGTGACAGGGGGCCTGTTGTTGTGTGTGTGTGTTTATTTAAACCATTGTGTCCACAAGTCAGTAGACACTAGGCCTGTTGTATGTGTGTGTTTAGCCCCCATTGTGCCCTGGTGTCAGTGAACTATGCCTGTTGTATGTGTGTGTGAGGTGTGTGTGTGGAAACACTTGAAATTTTCCCCCCCCGGGAATCGAACCCGGGGCCCCCCCTTTTGGTGGCGGGGTGTGTACTCACCTAGTTTGCAGGGGTCAATTCACAACTCCTGGCCCCCCTCTGCAAAATCCCTCTCCCCCCACTCCATCAGCTTTATCAAACCTCGTCTTAAAAAAATGGTTTTGGGTTTCCCCCTCCACCGTCACTTTTTTTAAAATTTCCCCCTTTCCCGACAACTCTATGACGGGAAAAAACCCCCCAAAACCCCCCTTTTTTCCCCAAAGGGTCTTCAACTTAACTGTGACCCCTTGTTTTTTCCCCCCCTTTTTGGGAAAAACTTGCCCCGTCCACCTTTTCTATTCCTTGCAGTATTTTTTACGTCTTTCATTCTTCCTTAACCCTCCCCCGTCCTCTATGCTTAAAATTTTTCCTTTTCTTTTCTTTCGTAGGACAATCCCCCTTTGCTCTGGGACAGTTTGTGCAAACCTTTTTTCCTTTTTTAAATTTTTTTTACGTGCTTGACCAGGTGGGTTCCAAAAAAGGGGCTGATACTCCAGTATGGGCCCCGAGATATGGGTTTTTGTCTTGAACGATTCTTTAGTGAGGTATTGGAAGGCTATTCTTAGGTTTGCCAGCCCCCGTATGCTGCAGCAGTTATCTGATTGATGTGTGCCTCAGGAGATGTGCTCGGATTATACTCACCCCAAGATCTTTTTCTTGAGTGAGGTTTGCAGTCTTTGGCCCCCTAGACTATACTCGTCTGCGGTCTTCTTTGCCCTTCCCCAATCTTCATGACTTTACATTTGGCAGGGTTAAATTCAAGGAACCAGTTACTGGACCAGGCTTAGTAGCCTGTCCAGGCCTTCTAGTCCTGCCTGATCCTCAACTGATTTAATTCTTCTCATTAACTTCATCATCTGCAAACAGGGACACTTCTGAGTCTATCCTTCCGTTATGCCATTCACATATACCAAAACAGTACAGGTCCTAGGACTGACCCTGTGGAATCCCCCTCGTCACAGGTGCCACTCTGACACCTCGTCACGTACCATGACTCGTTGTTGCCTCCTGTCACATATTATCTGATCCATTGCAGTGCCTTTCCTGTTATGTGTGCCTGATCCTCTAGCTTTGCATTAACCTCTTGTGAGGAACTGTGTCAAACGCCTTCTTGCGTCCAAGAAAATGCAGTCTATCCACCCTTCTCTCTCATGTCTTACTTGTGTTACCTTGTCATAAAACTCCAGTAGGTTTGTGACACAGGTTTTCCTTCCCTGAAATCGTGCTGGTTGTCGTTTATAGGTTGTGTCTTTCTAGGTGCTCCACCACTCCTCCTCCTGATATCTTCTCCATGACTTTGCATACTATACACGTCAGTGACACAGGTCTGTAGTTTAATGCCTCGTGTCTGTCTCCTTTCTTAAAATTTGGACTACATTTGCCATCTTCCCGCCTCAGGTAGTTGCCCAGTTTCAATGGAAGTGTTGAAGATTTGTGTTAGTGGCACACTCAACATCTCTGCTCCCTATCTAAGGACCCACGGAGAAATGTTGTCCGGTCCCACCCTTTTGAGGTATCGAGTTCACATAGCAGCTTCTTCACCTCCTCCTCGGTTGTGTGTATTTCATACAGCACTTGTTGGTATACCTCCTATTCTGAATTCCTAGAGTCCTTCTTGTGTGTGTGTGTGTGTGTGTGCACTCACCTAGTTGTGGTTGCAGGGGTCGAGTCATAGCTCCTGGCCCCGCCTCTTCACTGGCCGCTACTGGGTCACTCTCCTGCTCCATGGATGGATGGATAATGAGAAGCTTCAAAACCAGGGATGCCAAGCCCATGTTGACACTTTACAGATCGCTTGTTCTATCTAGGCTGGAATATTGCTGCACACTAACTGCACCTTTCAAGGCGGGTGAAATTGCTGACCTTGCAAATGTGCAGAGAACCTTCACGGCACGTATAACTGTGAACGCTTGAAGTTTCTAAACCTGTACTCCCTAGAACGCAGGCGGGAGAGATACATTGTTATATACATGTGGAAAATTCTCGAGGGATTAGTACCAAACTTGCACACGAAAATCACTCCCTACGAAAGCAAAAGACTCGGCAGGCGATGTAACATCCCCCCAATGAAGAGCAGGGGTGCCACTAGCACGTTGAGGGACAACACAATAAGTGTCAGGGGCCCAAGATTGTTCAACTGCCTCCCAGCATACATAAGGGGATTACCAACAAACCCCTGGCTGTCTTCAAGCAGGCACTGGACAGGCACCTAAAGTCGGTACCTGACCAGCCAGGCTGTGGTTTGTACATTGGAATGCGTGTGGCCAGCAGTAACAGCCTGGTTGATCAGGCTCTGGTCCAACATGAGGCCTGGTCACAGACCGGGCAGTGGGGGCGTTGACCCCTGGAATTCTCTCCAGGTAGACTCCAGGTATATATATATATATATATATATATATATATATATATAATTATATATAATATATATATATATATATATATATATATATATACACACACACACACATACACTTACACACACACAGGAGGAGGAGGAGAAGAATTGGGAGTCACAAGCTGAAGATGCAGTAGCCAGGATAAAGGGCCTAAAAGATGAGGTAAACAGGCTGAAGCAGGTTACAGGGGTATAGACCAGTAAAGACACAGCATCAAGGGGGCCCATCGGGAAGGAAGGAGATATAACTTACGCTACGGCCACGACCGTATCTGCCTACCAAGCAGGGCCAAGGAATGGAGGGGGTGAGCAGCTGAGAGCAGGTGGAGAGGGGAATAGGGCAAATGCAGAGGAACGATCATGCCACCAAGAGCGACAGGAAAAAAAAAGGGGGAGAAGCAAGAACCTGAGCTGCAGAGGGAAAGGCAATGGGAGGAGGAGAGGGCAAACGCAGTGTTTATTCATGGGCTGAAGGAGAGAGAGGAAAGGACACACACTGAAAGACAGCAGGCAGAAAGAAAGGAGATTGAGAGCATACTCAAAGAAACAGGGGAAGAAGACATGTCCGAGATTGTAAATTTTCAGAGAATAGGGGGGTACTCGAAAGGGAGAAAACGACCGCTCAAGCTGATTCTCAGGACAGAAACAGAGGGACAGAATCCTTCAAGAGAAACCCTGATTGAAGGAAACGGAAGAATACAGGAGGGTGTTCCTAGACCGATACAGAACAAAAACAGAACGACAGCAGCTGAGGGAGAGGGCACAAAGGCAAAAGGAGCGAGGAGGAGAGACAAGGACAGAATCAGTAGAGGACAACCAGAGCAGGGTGGAGCAACAAGAACAAGCACACACAGACCCATCCCCAACACCCAACAACCAAGAACACCATCCAAACACAAACTACAACCCACACTCACAGCCCCACCCAACACTCCACTATAGAATTCCACAGTATACTGACAGGTCCCCGACCCTCACTAGTTACTTGAACAGGTTGGAATAATTACTATGACTAGTGTGGAAAATATTGGTTTTTAGGACTTGGCGTGCTGTTGGAGTGTGGGCAAGGTAACATTTATGAAGGGTTTCAGGGAAACCGGCAGGCCGGACTTGATTCCTGGAGATGGGAAGTACAGTGCCGGCACTCTGAAGGAGTTGTTTCAGTTTGATATCTTTATTATGCACCCCATACCCATCCTGTGGGCGGTAGTCAAAAGATTACAGAGGTACATAATGGGTCCAGGGACTGGACCCCAAAGTTTTGATAGCTGAGCAAGTTACAAAGGTAATGAACTAACAAGCTACAAAGGTAATGAACTCACAAGTTACAAAGGTAATGAACTCACAAGTTACAAAGGTAATGAATCATGTAAGTAAATTTACTTACTTACGTTTATACATGGTTACAATCATGAACAAATTATAACGCAATGAACACTTCACTAGTCTACACCCGGTCACAACTGTAATGAGTTCTTGGTGCAAATTTTATTGTTGGGTCACACACACACACATATACATACACACTTACATATACACATACACACACACATACACATACACACACACACATACACACACATACACAGTTTTAAGACGAGGTATGATAAAGCTCATGGAGCAGGGAGAGCAGAGACCCAGTAGCGGACAGAGAAGAGGCGGGGCCAGGAGCTGAGTCTCGACCCCTGCAACCACAATTAGGTGAGTACACACACATATATACACACACACACGCACACACAACAGGCCCAGCCTTCAATCGACATGTGCACAGGACAAAATGGCAGTCAACACTCACACACACACACACACACACACACACACACACACACACACACGTGTCAATGCTTTATTTACAGGGAGCAAAGTCAGGGTATTTTTCCAGAATGGTCTGTAATATACCACTGTGGATAAAATACTTTGACATATCTTGAACATTTCTGAGTGAGTTGTCTCTGAATTCATTGTGTGTGTGTGTGTGTGTGTGTGTGTGTGTGTGTACTCACCTAATTGTACTCACCTAATTGTGGTTGCAGGGGTCGAGACTCAGCTCCTGGCCCCGCCTCTTCGCTGTCCGCTACTGGGTCTCAGCCTCCTGCTCCATGAGCTTTATCATACCTCGTCTTAAAACTATGTATGGTTCCTGCCTCCACTATATCTTTCTCTAGACTATTCCACTTCCTGACTACTCTGTGGCTGAAGAAATGCTTCCTAACATCCCTTTGACTCATCTGAGTCTTCAGCTTCCAGTTGTGTCCCCTTGTTTCTGTGTTCCCTCTCTGGAACATCCTGTCCCTGTCTACCTTGTCGATTCCCCGCAGTATTTTGTATGTCGTTATCATGTCTCCTCTGACCCTTCTTTCCTCCGGTGTTGTTAGTCCTATTTCCCTCAACTTTTCTTCATAGGACAGACCCCTGAGTTGTGGAACTAGCCTTGTCGCAAACCTTTGCACTTTCTCTAGTTTCTTTACGTTCTTGACCAGGTGTGGGTTCCAGACTGGTGCTGCATATTCTAGTATGGGCCTGACATACACGGTGTACAGTGTCTTGAACGATTCCTTGTTTAGGTAATGGAACGCTAATCTTAGGTTTGCCAGTCGCCCATATGCTGCCGCAGTTATCTGGTTGATGTGTGCCTCCGGAGATGTACTTGGCGTTATACTCACCCCAAGGTCTTTCTCCTTTGCCGAGGTTTGTAGCCCTTGTCCACCTAGCCTGTACTCTGTCAGCGGTCTTCTTTGTCCTTCTCCGATCTTCATGACTTTGCATTTGGTGGGATTGAATTCGAGAAGCCAGTTGCTAGACCAGATGTCAAGCTTGCCCAGGTCTGTTTGAAGTCCTGCTTGGTCCTCTTCCGATGTGATTCTCCTCATTAATTTCACATCATCTGCGAACAGAGACACTTCTGAGTCTATCCCATCCGTCATGTCGTTTACATATACCAAGAATAACACTGGTCCTAGGACTGACCCCTGCGGTACGCCGCTCGTCACAGGCGCCCACTGTGATACCTCATCAAGCACCATGACCCGTTGTTGCCTCCCTGTGAGGTATTCCCTGATCCATTCCAGTGCCCTTCCTGTTATACCTGCTTGTTCTTCCAACTTCTTTACTAATCTCATGTGAGGAACTGTGTCGAAGGCCTTCCTGCAGTCCAGGAAAATGCAATCAACCCACCCTTCTCTCTCTTGCCTTACCTCTGTTACTTTATCATAGAACTCTAGGAGGTTTGTTACACAGGATTTGCCTTCCCGGAATCCGTGCTGTCTGGTGTTTATTATCGTGTTCAGCTCGAGGTGCTCCACCATTCTTTTCCTGATGATTTTCTCCAGGACTTTGCACACTATACATGTAAGTGACACCGGTCTATAGTTTAGTGCCTCTTTTCTGTCTCCTTTTTTAAAGATGGGGACTACATTGGCCTTCTTCCATACCTCAGGTATCTGCCCATTTTCAAGGGATGTGTTGAATATTATGGTAAGTGGCACACTCAGTACCTCAGCTCCTTCCTGAAGAACCCACGGGGAGATATTGTCCGGACCCATTGCCTTTGAGGTATCAAGGTCACTGAGTAACTGCTTCACCTCCTCCTCAGTTGTGTGTATGCCCTCTAGCACTTGATACATCCCTTGTTGGTGACACACCCCATCCTGTCTACCCAGCTGCCTTCCTTCCTCCACTGTGAATACTTTCTTAAACCTCAAGTTGAGCTCCTCACATACCTCTTGATCATTGCTTGTGAGTTCCCCATCTTCTCTCCTCAGCCTTATCACCTGGTCTTTAACTGTTGTCTTCCTTCTGATGTGACTGTACATGAGCTTCGGGTCGGACTTAACTTTCGATGCTATGTCGTTTTCGTACTGTTTCTGGGCCTCCCTCCGTACATGTGCATACTCGTTTCTAGCTCTTCTACTACTCTCTTTGTTTACTCGGGTTCTTTGCCTTCTGTACCTTTTCCATTCTCTGATACTCTGAGTCTTTGCCTCCCTGCACCTTTGGGTAAACCAGGGGCTCTTTCTGGCCTTCCCGTTTAATCTTTTTCCTCTGGGTATAAACCATTCCTCTGCCTCCTTGCACTTTGACCCTATGTGTGTGTACTCACCTAGTTGTACTCACCTAGTTGTGGTTGCAGGGGTCGAGACATAGCTCCTGGCCCCGCCTCTTCACTGGCCGCTACTGGGTCACTCTCCCTGTGCCATGAGCTTTATCATACCTCTTCTTAAGCTGTGTATGGAACCTGCTCACTACATCGCTTCCCAAGCTATTCCACTTCCCGACTACTCTGTGACTGAAGAAATACTTCCTAACATCCCTGTGATTCATCTGAGTCTTCAACTTCCAACTGTGTCCCCTTGTTGCTGTGTCCCATCTTTGGAACATTCTGTCTCTATCAACCTTGTCAATTCCTCTCAGTATCTTATATGTCGTTATCATGTCCCCCCTATCTCTCCTGTCCTCCAGTGTCGTCAGGTCGATTTCCCTTAACCTCTCCTCGTAGGACATACCCCTTAGCTCTGGGACTAGTCTTGTTGCAAACCTTTGCACTTTCTCTAGTTTCTTTACGTGCTTGGATAAATGTGGGTTCCAAACTGGTGCTGCATACTCCAGTATGGGCCTAACGTACACAGTGTACAGGGTCCTGAACGATTCTTTATTAAGATGTCGGAATGCTGTTCTTAGGTTTGCTAGGCGCCCGTATGCTGCAGCAGTTATTTGGTTGATGTGCGCCTCAGGAGATGTGCCTGGTGTTATACTTACCCCAAGATCTTTTCCTTGATTGAAGTTTGTAGTCTCTGGCCCCCTAGACTGTACTTCGTCTGCGTCTTCTTTGCCCTTCCCCAATCTTCATGACTTTGCACTTGGTTGGGTTGAACTCCAGGAGCCAATTGCTGGACCAGGCTTGCAGCCTATCCAGATCCCTTTGTAGTTCTGCCTGGTCCTCTTCCGATTGAATTCTTCTCATCAACTTCACATCATCTGCAAACAGGGACACTTCGGAGTCTATTCCTTCCGTCATGTCGTTCACAAACACCAGAAACAGCACCGGTCCTAGGACTGACCCTGTGGCACCCCACTCGCACCGGCGCCACTCTGACACCTCGCCACGAACCATGACTCGCTGCTGTCTTCCTGGCAGGTATTCCCTGATCCATTGTAGTGCCTTCCCTGTTATCCCTGCCTGGTCCTCCAGCTTCTGCACTAATCTCTTGTGTGGGACTGTGTCAAACGCCTTCTTACAGCCCAAGAATATGCAATCTACCCACCCCTCTCTCTCTTGTCTTACTGCTGTCACCCTGTCATAGAACTCCAGTAGGTTTGTTACAGGATTTCCGTCCCTGAAACCGTGTTGGCCTTCGTTGATAAGCTCATTCCTTTCTAGGTGCTCCACCACTCTTCTCCTGATAATCTTCTCCATGACCTTGCATACTATACATGTCAGTGACACTGGTCTGTAGTTTAGTGCTACGTTTCTGTCTCCTTTTTAAAATTGGAACTACATTTGCTGTCTTCCATACCTCTGGTAGTTGCCCTGTTTCGATAGGGCGTGTTGAAGATTGTTGTTAGGGGTACACATAGCTCCTCTGCTCCTCTCCAGGACCCATGGAGAAATGTTGTCCGGCCCCATCGCCTTTGGAGGTATCTAGCTCGCTAGTAGCCTCGCATTCACTTCCTCCTCAGTTGTGTTTATCGTGTCCAGCACCTGGTGGTGTCCTACCTCTCCTCCTTTCTGGAGGCCCTTCTATTTCCTCTGTGAACACCTCTTTGAATCTCATGTTGAGCTCCTCACACACTTCGTGGTCATTTCTTGTGACCTCCCTCCTTCCTTCCTCAGCCTGATCACCTGATCCTTGACTGTTGTTCTCCTCCTGATGTGGCTGTACAACAGCTTTGGGTCAGATTTTGCTTTCGCTGCTATGTCATTTTCGTATTGTCTTTGGGCTTCCTTCTTACCTGTGCATATTCATTTCTGGCTCTACGTTTGTTCTCCATATTCTCCTGGGTCCTTTGTCTTCTATACTTCTTCCATTCCTGGCACACTTGGTTTTGGCTTCCTGCACCTTTGGGTGAACCATGGGCTCATCCTGGCTTTTCGCTTTTCCTGTTACCCTTAGGTATAAACCTCTCCTCAGCTTCCCTGCAAATTGTTGTCATATATTCCATCATCTCGTTTACCGACTTCCCTGCCAGCTCTCTGTCCCACTGAACTCCGTGCAGGAAGTTCTTCATGCCCACATAGTCGCCTTTCTTGTAGTTTGGCTTCATTTGTGCAGCCCTTCCTGCTTCCCTCTCCACTTGAAACTCTACTATGTAGTCGAAGCTTAGAACCATATGATCACTGGCCCCAAGGTGGCTTTCATGTGTGATGTCCTCAATATCTGCGCTACTCAGGGTGAATACTAGGTCCAGTATCGCTGGCTCGTACTCACCTAATTGTACTCACCTAATTGTGGTTGCAGGGGTCGAGACTCAGCTCCTGGCCCCGCCTCTTCGCTGTCTGCTACTGGGTCTCTGCTCTCCCTGCTCCATGAGCTTTATCGTACCTTGTCTTAAAACTATGTATGGTTCCTGCCTCCACTATATCTTTCTCTAGTCCATTCCACTTCCTGACTACTCTGTGGCTGAAGAAATGTTTCCTGACATCCCTTTGACTCATCTGAGTCTTCAGCTTCCAGTTGTGTCCCTTGTTTCTGTGTTCCCTCTCTGAAACAACCTGTCACTATCTACCTTGTCAATTCCCGCAGTATTTTGTATGTCGTTATCATGTCTCCTCTGACCCTTCTTTCCTCCAGTGTTGTTAGTCCTATTTCCCTCAACCTTTCTTCATAGACAGACCCCTGAGTTGTGGAACTAACCTTGTCGCAAACCTTTGCACTTTCTCTAGTTTCCTTACGTGCTTGACCAGGTGTGGGTTCCAGACTGGTGCTGCATATTCTAGTATGGGCCTGACGTAACGGTATACAGTGTATTGAACGATTCCTTGTTAAGGTAACGGAACGCTAATCTAGGTTTGCCAGACGCCCATATGCTGCCGCAGTTATCTGGTTGATGTGTGCCTCCGGAGACGTGCTAGGCGTTATACTCCTCCAAGGTCTTTCTCCTTTGCCGAGGTTTGTAGTCTTTGTCCGCCTAGCTTGTACTCTGTCCGCGGTCTTCTTTGCCCTTCTCCGATCCTCCATGACTTTGCATTTGGAAGGATTGAATTCAGAAGCCAACTGCAGACAGATGTCGAGCTTGTCCAGGTCTGTTTGCAGCCCTGCCTGGTCCTCTTCCGATGTGATTCTCCTCATTATTTTCACATCATCCGCGAATAGAGACACTTCTGAGTCTAGCCCGTCCGTCATGTCATTTACATATACCAGGAATAACACTGGTCCTAGGACTGACCCCTGCGGTACACCGCTCGTCACAGGCGCCCACTGTGATACCTCACCACGCACCATGACCCGTTGTTGCCTCCCTTTGAGGTATTCCCTGATCCATTCCAGTGCCCTTCCTGTTATACCTGCTTGTTCTTCCAACTTTTTACTAATCTCATGTGAGGAACTGTGTCGAAGGCCTTCCTGCAGTCCAGGAAAATGCAATCAACCCTCCCTTTCTCTCTCCTGCCTTACCTCTGTTACTTTATCATAGAACTCTAGGAGTTTTGTTACACAGGATTTGCCTTCCCGGAATCCATGCTTTCTGGTGTTTATTATCCTGTTCCGCTCAAGGTGTTCCACCATTCTTTTCCTGATGATTTTCTCCAGGACTTTGACACTATCATGTAAGTGACACCGGTCTATAGTTTAGTGCCTCTTTTCTGTCTCCTTTTTTAAAAATGGGGACTACGTTGGCCTTCTTCCATACCTCAGGTAGCTGCCCAGTTTCAAGGGATGTTTTGAATATTGTGGTAAGTGGCACACCTCAGTACCTCAGCTCCTTCCGAAGAACCCACGGGGAGATATTGTCCGGACCCATCGCCTTTGAGGTATCGAGGTCACTGAGTAACTGCTTCACTTCCTCCAGTTGTGTGTATGCCCTCTAGCACTTGGTACATCCCTTGTTGGTGACGAACCATGTCCTGTCTACCCAGCTGCCTTCCTTCCTCCATTGTGAATACTTCCTTAAACCTCAAGTTGAGCTCCTCACATACCTCTTGATCATTACTTCTGTGAGTTCCCATCTTCTCTCCTCAGCCTTATCACCTGGTCCTTGACTGTTGTCTTCCTTCTGATGTGACTGAACATCAGTTTGGTCGGACTTAACTTTCGATGCTATGTCGTTTCGTACTGTTTCTGGGCCTCCTCCGTACTTGTGCATACTCGTTTCTAGCTCTTCACTAATCTCTTTGTTTACTTGGGTTCTTTGCCTTCTGTACCGTTTCCATTCTCTGATACTCTGATTCTTTGCCTCCCTGCCCTTTGGGTAAACCAGGGCTCTTTCTGGCCTTCCCATTAAACATTTGCCTCTGGGTATAAACGTTCTCTGCCTCCTTGCACTTTGCCCCTACGTATTCCATCATTTCATTTTATTGTCAGTCCTTCCATTTCCTTTCCCACTGGATTGTGTGTGTGTGTGTGTGTGTGTGTGTGTGTGTGTGTGTGTGTGTAATTTGTTCATGATTGTAACTATATATGATGTGATTATGATTCATTACCTTTTAACTTGTCATGATTGTGACCAGCTCTAGTTCATTACCTTTGTAACTTGTCATGATTGTGACCAGCTCTACCTGGAGCTCATTACCTTGTAACTTGTCATGATTGTGACCAGCTCTAGTGCATTACCTTTGTAACTTGTCATGAATGTGACCAGCTCTAGTTTATTACCTTTGTAACTTGTCATGAATGTGACCAGCTCTAGTTTATTACCTTTGTAACTTGTCATGAATGTGACCAGCTCTAGTTTATTACCTTTGTAACTTGTCATGAATGTGACAGCTCTAGTTTATTACCTTGTAACTTGTCATGAGTGTGACCAGCTCTAGTTTATTACCTTTGTAACTTGTCATGGAATGTGACCAGCTCTAGTTCATTACCTTTGTAACTTGTCATGAGTGTGACCAGCTCTAGTTTATTACCTTTGTAACTTGTCATGAATGTGACCAGCTCTAGTTCATTACCTTTGTAACTTGTCATGAATGTGACCAGCTCTAGTTCATTACCTTTGTAACTTGTCATGAGTGTGACCAGCTCTACCTGGAGCTCATTACCTTTGTAACTTGTCATGATTGTGACCAGCTCTAGTTCATTACCTTTGTAACTTGTCATGATTGTGACCAGCTCTAGTTCATTACCTTTGTAACTTGTCTTGAGTGTGACCAGCTCTAGTTGCCTTCTGTACCGTTTCCATTCTCTGATACTCTGATTCTTTGCCTCCCTGCACCTTTGGGTAAACCAGGGGCTCTTTCTGGCCTTCCCATTTAAACATTTGCCTTTGGGTATAAAACCGTTCCTCTGCCTCCTTGCACTTTGCCCCTACGTATTCCATCATTTCATTTATTGTCAGTCCTTCCATTTCCCTTTCCCACTGGATTGTGTGTGTGTGTGTGTGTGTGTGTGTGTGTGTGTGTGTGTGTGTGTGTGTAATTTGTTCATGATTGTAACTATATATGATGTGATTATGATTCATTACCTTTGTAACTTGTCATGATTGTGACCAGCTCTAGTTCATTACCTTTGTAACTTGTCATGATTGTGACCAGCTCTACCTGGAGCTCATTACCTTTGTAACTTGTCATGATTGTGACCAGCTCTAGTGCATTACCTTTGTAACTTGTCATGAATGTGACCAGCTCTAGTGCATTACCTTTGTAACTTGTCATGAATGTGACCAGCTCTAGTTTATTACCTTTGTAACTTGTCATGAATGTGACCAGCTCTAGTTTATTACCTTTGTAACTTGTCATGAATGTGACCAGCTCTAGTTTATTACCTTTGTAACTTGTCATGAGTGTGACCAGCTCTAGTTTATTACCTTTGTAACTTGTCATGAATGTGACCAGCTCTAGTTCATTACCTTTGTAACTTGTCATGAGTGTGACCAGCTCTAGTATATTACCTTTGTAACTTGTCATGAATGTGACCAGCTCTAGTTCATTACCTTTGTAACTTGTCATGAATGTGACCAGCTCTAGTTCATTACCTTTGTAACTTGTCATGAGTGTGACCAGCTCTACCTGGAGCTCATTACCTTTGTAACTTGTCATGATTGTGACCAGCTCTAGTTCATTACCTTTGTAACTTGTCATGATTGTGACCAGCTCTAGTTCATTACCTTTAACTTGTCTTGAGTGTGACCAAGCTCTAGTTCATTACCTTTGTAACTTGTCATGATTGTGACCAGATCTAGTTCATTACCTTTGTAACTTGTCATGATTGTGACCAGCTATACCTGGAGTTCATTACCTTTGTAACTTGTCATGATTGTGACCAGCTCTACCTGGAGTTCATTACCTTTGTAACTTGTCATGATTGTGACCAGCTCTACCTGGAGTTCATTACCTTTGTAACTTGTCATGATTGTGACCAGCTCTAGTTCATTACCTTTGTAACTTGTCATGATTGTGACCAGATCTAGTTCATTACCGCTGTAACTTGTTCAGCTATCAAAACTTTGGAGTCCAGTCAATGGACCAATTATGTACCTCTGTAATCTTTTGACTACCGCCCACAGGATGGGTATGGGGTGCATAATAAAGATATTAAACTAACTTAACTAATGCTTTCAATAACCTACCTCCTATTCCATACACCTGCAACATCTGCCACATTGCCCCCCTATCCACCCTATCATACGCCTTTTCCAAATCCACAAATGCCACAAACACCTCTTTACCCTTATCTAAATACTGTTCACCTATATGTTTCACTGTAAACACTTGGTCTACACACCCCCTACCTTTCCTAAAGCCCCCTTGTTCATCTGCTATCCTGCTTTCTGTCTTACTCTTAATTCTTTCAATAATAACTCTACCATACACTTTACCAGGTACACTCAACAGACTTATTCCCCTATAATTTTTACACTCTCTTTTGTCCCCTTTGCCTTTATACAAAGGAACAATACACGCTCTCTGCCAATCCCTAGGTACCTTACCCTCTTCTATACATTTATTAAATATAAGCACTAACCACTCTAAAACTATATCCCCACCTGCTTTTAACATTTCTATCTTTATCCCATCAATCCCAGCTGCCTTACCCCCTTTCATTCTACCCACTGCCTCACGAATTTCCCCTACACCCACAACTGGCTCTTCCACACTCCTACAAGATGTTATTCCTCCTTGCCCTACACACGAAATCACAGCTTCTCTGTCTTCATCAACATTTAACAACTCCTCAAAATATTCTCTCCATCTTCCCGATACCTCTAACTCTCCATTTAATAACTCTCCTCTCCTATTTTTAACTGTCAAATCCATTCTTTCCCTAGGCTTTCTCAACTTGTTAATCTCACTCCAATACTTTTTCTTATTTTCAACAAAATTTGTTGATAACATCTCACCACTCTCTCATTTGCTCTCTTTTACATTGCTTCACCACTCTCTTAACCTCTCTTTTCTCTCCATATACTCTTCCCTCCTTGCATCACTTCTACTTTGTAAAAACCTCTCATATGCTAACTTTTCTCCCTTACTACTCTCTTTACATCATCATTCCACCAATCGCTCTTCTCCTTCTCGCACCCACTCGCCTGTAACTACAAACTTCTGCTGAACACTCTAACACTACATTCTTAAACTTACCCCATACCTCTTCTACCCCACTGCCTACACTCTCACTAGCCCATCTATCCTCCAACAGTTGTATATATCTTACCCTAACTGCCTCCTCCTTTAGTTTATAAATTTTCACTTCTCTCTTACTTGCTGCTTCCATTTTCCTTGTATCCCATCTACCTTTTACTCTCACTGTAGCTACAACTAAAAGTGATCTGATATATCTGTGGCCCCTCTATAAACATGTACATCCTGAAGTCTACTCAACAGTCTTTTATCTACCAATATGTAGTCCAACAAACTACTGTCATTTCGCCCTACATCATATCTTGTATACTTATTTATCCTCTTTTTCTTAAAATATGTATTACCTATAACCAAACCCCTTTCTATACAAAGTTCAATCAAAGGCTCCCATTATCATTTACACCTGGCACCCCAAACACCTACCACACCTCTCTAAACGCTTCTTCAAGTCCTAAATGATATAAACTGGGAAGATTGCCTAAGCATCACGGATCCCAACCTATGTCTAGAACAAATTAACTCTGTGGTACTCGAGGTTTGCTCAAGGCAAATTCCCTTAAGGAAAAGGAGGAGAAGATGCAAACTAGAAGAGAAGGCTCCTATACAGGCGAAGGCAAAGAATAACGGAGCGGCTACAGGAGGCCAATATCTCTGAAATACGTAGGGAGACACTAGTCAGAGAAATAGCAAACATTGAATTAAAACTAAAGGAATCTTACAGGAACCAAGAGACACGGGAAGAACAAAAAGCCATACCTGCAAAAAGCTACCTGAGGTATGGAAGAAGGTAACGTAGTCCCCATTTTTAAAAAGGAGACAGAAAAGAGGCACTAAACTATAGACCGGTGTCACTTACATGTATAGTGTGCAAAGTCCTGGAGAAAATCATCAGGAAAAGAATGGTGGAACACCTTGAGCGGAACAGGATAATAAACACCAGACAGCATGGATTCCGGAAGGCAAATCCTGTGTAACAAACCTCCTAGAGTTCTATGATAAAGTAACAGAGGTAAGGCAGGAGAGAGAAGGGTGGGTTGATTGCATTTTCCTGGACTGCAGGAAGGCCTTCGACACAGTTCCTCAGATGAGATTAGTAAAGAAGTTGGAAGAACAAGCAGGTATAACAGGAAGGGCACTGGAATGGATCAGGGAATACCTCAAAGGGAGGCAACAATGGGTCATGGTGCGTGGTGAGGTATCACAGTGGGCGCCTGTGACGAGCGGTGTACCGCAGGGGTCAGTCCTAGGACCAGTGTTATTCCTGGTATATGTAAATGACATGACGGACGGGATAGACTCAGAAGTGTCTCTATTCGCGGATGATGTGAAAATAATGAGGAGAATCACATCGGAAGAGGACCAGGCAGGGCTGCAAACAGACCTGGACAAGCTCGACATCTGGTCTAGCAGTTGGCTTCTCGAATTCAATCCTTCCAAATGCAAAGTCATGAGGATCGGAGAAGGGCAAAGAAGACCGCTGACAGAGTACAAGCTAGGCGGACAAAGGCTACAAACCTCGGCAAAGGAGAAAGACCTTGAGGAGTATAACGCCTAGCACGTCTCCGGAGGCACACATCAACCAGATAACTGCGGCAGCATATGGGCGTCTGGCAAACCTTAGATTAGCGTTCCGTTACCTTAACAAGGAATCGTTCAAGACACTGTATACCGTGTACGTCAGGCCCATACTAGAATATGCAGCACCAGTCTGGAACCCACACCTGGTCAA
>WNWK01037989.1:0-18176 GCA_009830355.1 Cherax destructor | reverse complement strand
TTTCAAAAACATGAAACATTAAAAGCTCAGAAAAATTGCTAAATGGTATTTTATTCTATTTCGAGTTTTAGAGCGGTTTGAGTGCTTTTCTGACAAAACTCATTTTTTAGCTAAAATACTTAGATTATCAACTTTTACATAGAATTTCTTACTGCAATTGAAATTTATGGGAAAAGTAAGCGAAATTTTATAGATTATTTTTTGAGGAAGCTTACTCATAGGTATATTTTATCTAAAAAATAGTTTTTTCAGAAAATCCTTAAAATGCCTTGAATCGTCAAAAATGCAATAAAATAACGTTTTATAGCTTTTTGAATATTTATAAATTATTTACATATTTTAAAAAATCCATTAAAATCTATAAAAATTAAATTATTTAAATATTTCATATTATTTTCAAAAATACATGAAACATTAAAAAGCTCAGAAAATATGCTAAAATGGTATTTTATTGCATATTTCGACGTTTTAGAGCGGTTTGAGTGCTTTTCTGCAAAACTCATTTTTAGCTAAAATACTTAGATTATCAAACTTTTAATAGAATTTCTACTGCAATTGAAATTTATGGAAAAGTAAGAAAATTTATATTTTTTTTTTTTGAGAAGCTTACTCATAGGTAATTTTATCTAAAAAACATTTTCTCAGAAAATCCTTCAAAATGCCTTGAATCATCAAAAAATGCAATAAAATAACGATTTATAGCATTTTTTAGTATTTATAAATTATTTACATATTTTTAAAAAATCCCATTAAAAATCTATAAAAATCAATATTATTATAGAATATTTCATATTATTTTTCAAAAAATACATGAAACATGAGAATCTCAGAAAAATGTGCTAAAATAGTATTTTATTGCATATTTCGATGTTTTAGAGCCTTTTGGAGTGCTTTTCTGAAAAAAACTTGCTTTTTTAGCTAAAATACTTAGATTATCAAACTTTTAAATAAAATTTCTTCTGCAATTGAAATTTATAGGAAAAGTAAGCGAAATTTTATGATTTTTTTTAAGGAAGCTTGCTCATATATTTGATCTAAAAAATATTTTTTTCAAAAAATCCTTGAAAATACCTTGAATTATCAAAAAATGCATTAAAATAACGTTTTATAGCATTTTTGAATATATATAAATTATTTACATATTTTTAAAAAATCCCATTGAAAATCTATACTAAAATAATATTATTATTGAATATTTCATATTATTTTTAAAAAAATACATGAAACTTTAAAAAGCTCAGTAAAATATGCTAAAATGGTATTTTTTACATATTTCGACGTTTTAGAGTGGTTTGAGTGTTTTTCTGACAAAATTTATTTTTTAGCTAAAATACTTAGATTATCAAACTTTTATATAAAATTTTTACTGCAATTAAAATTAATGGGGAAAGTAAGCGAAATTTTAGTGGTAGTTTTTCAGAAAATCCTTCAAAATGCCTTGAATCGTCAAAAAATGCAATAGAATAACGTTTTATAGCCTTTTTGAATATTTATAAATTATTTACATACTTTTAAAAAATCCCAATATTATTATGGAATATTTTATATAATTTTTCAAAAAATACATGAAACATTAAAAAGCTCAGAAAAATGTCCTAAAATAGGTATATTTTATCTAAAAAAAAAATATTTTTCAAAAAATCTTGAAAATGCCTTGAATTCTCAGAAAAATGCAATAAAATAACGTTTAATTATTATTTTGAATATTTTTAAATTATTTAAATATTTTTAAAAAATCTATAAAAATCAACATTATTTTAAAATATTTCAAATAATTTTTCAAAAAATACATGAAACATTAAAAAGCTCAGAAAAATGTGCAAAAATAGTATATTTAGCTAAAATACTTAGATTATCAAACTTTTAAATATAATTTCTACTGCAATTGAAATTTATGGGAAAAGTAAGCGAAATTTTATGATTTTTTTTTTTTTTTGAGGAAGCTTACTCAGGTATATTTTATCTAAAAAGCAATTTTTCAAAAATCCTTGAAAATGCTTTGAATCGTCAAAAATGCAATAAAATAACGTTTATAGCCTTTTGAATATTTATAAATTATTTAAATATTTTTAAAGACTCCGAATATTAATATGGAATATTTCATGTTATTTTTCAAAAAATACATGAAACATTAAAAAGCTCAGAAAAATGTGCTAAAATTGTATTTTAATGCATATTTCGATGTTTTAGAGCCTTTTTGAGTGCTTTTCTGACAAAACTTATTTTTTAGCTAAAATACTTAGATTATCAAACTTTTACATAGAACTTTTACTGCAATTGAAATTTATGGGAAAATAAAGCGAAATTTTATGGGTTTTTTTTCTATGAAGAAGCTTACTCATAGGTATATTTTCTCTAAAAAAAACATTTTTCAGAAAATCCTTGAAAATGCCTTGAATCGTCAAAAAATTAAATAAAATAACGTTTTATAGCCTTTTTGAATATTTATAAATTATTTACATATTTTTAAAAAATACCAATATTATTATGGAATATTTTATATTATTTTTCAAAAAATACATGAAACATTAAAAACCTAAGAAAAATGTGCTAAAATGGTATTTTATTGCATATTTCGATGTTTTAGAGCCTTTTTGAGTGATTTTCTGATAAAACTCATTTTTTGCTTAAATAATTAGATTATCAAAATTTTACATAGAATTTTTACTGCAATTGAAATTTCTGGGAGAAGTGCGCGAAATTTTATAATTTTTTTTTTTTTGAGGAAGCTTACTCATCGGTATATTATATCTAAAAAAATAGTTTTTCAGAAAATCCTTCAAAATGCCTTGAATCGTCAAAAAATGCAATAAAATGACTATTTATAGTATTTTTTAATATTTATAAACTATTTACATATTTTTTTAAAAATCCCATTAACAATCTTTAAAAATCAGAATTATTATAGAATATTTCATATTATTTTTCAAAAAAAATATGAAACATTAAAAACCTCCGAAAAATCTGCTAAAATGGTATTTTATTGCTTATTTCGACGTTTTAGAGCGGTTAGAGTGCTATTTTTTTATCTAAAATACTTAGATTATCAAACTTTTAAATACAATTTCTACTGCAATTGAAATTTATGGAAAATTAAGCGGTATTTAAAGATTTTCTTTTTTTAAGTAAGCTTACTCATAGGTAAAATTTATCTAAAAAAATATTTTTTCAGAAAATCCTTGAAATTGTTTTGAATCGTCAAAAAATGCTATAAAATAACGTTTCATAGCGTTTTTTAATATATATGAATTATTTACATATTTTTAAAACATCCTATAAAAATCTATTAATAATCAATATTATTTTAGAATGTTTCATATTATTTTTCAAAAAATACATGAAACATTAAAAAGCTCAGAAAATTTGCCAAAATGATATTTTATTCATATTTCGACATTTTAAGTGGTTTGAGTGTTTTTCTGACAAAATTTATTTTTAGCTAAAATACTTAGATTATCAAACTTTTATATAAAATTTTTACTGCAATTAAAATTAATGGGGAAAGTAAGCGAAATTTTAGTGGTAGTTTTTCAGAAAATCCTTCAAAATGCCTTGAATCGTCAAAAAATGCAATAGAATAACGTTTTATAGCCTTTTTGAATATTTATAAATTATTTACATACTTTTAAAAAATCCCAATATTATTATGGAATATTTTATATAATTTTTCAAAAAATACATGAAACATTAAAAAGCTCAGAAAAATGTGCTAAAATAGGTATATTTTATCTAAAAAAAATATTTTTTCAAAAAATCCTTGAAAATGCCTTGAATTCTCAGAAAAATGCAATAAAATAACGTTTATATTATTTTTGAATATTTTTAAATTATTTAAATATTTTTAAAAAATCTATAAAAATCAACATTATTTTAAAATATTTCAAATAATTTTTCAAAAAATACATGAAACATTAAAAAGCTCAGAAAAATGTGCAAAAATAGTATATTTAGCTAAAATACTTAGATTATCAAACTTTTAAATATAATTTCTACTGCAATTGAAATTTATGGGAAAAGTAAGCGAAATTTTATGATTTTTTTTTTTTTTTTTGAGGAAGCTTACTCAGGTATATTTTATCTAAAAAAGCAATTTTTCAAAAAATCCTTGAAAATGCTTTGAATCGTCAAAAAATGCAATAAAATAACGTTTATAGCCTTTTTGAATATTTTTAAATTATTTACATATTTTTAAAAAATCCCAATATTATTATGGAATATTTTATATTATTTTTCAAAAAATACATGAAACATTGAAAAGCTCATTAAAATGTGCTAAAATGGTATTTTATTACATATTTCGATGTTTTAGAGCCTTTTTGAGTGCTTTTCCGACAAAACTCATTTTTTAGCTAAAATACTTAGATTATCAAACTTTTGCATTGAATTTTTACTGCAATTGAAATTTATGGGAAAAGTAAGCGAAATTTTTTTTTTTTTTTTTTTAACTAGCTTACTCATAGGTATATTTTCTCTAAAAAAAAAAAAACAGTTTTTTCAAAAAATTCTTGAAAATGCTTGAATAGTCAAAAAATGAAATGGAATAACGTTTTATAGCCTTTTTGAATATTTATAAATTATTTACATATTTTTAAAAAGCTCAGAAAAATGTCCTAAAATAGTGTTTTATTGCATATTTCGACGTTTTAGGGGCCTGGTTAGAGCCTGGGTTGATCAGACCCTCGATCCCCACAGGTCCGGTCTCGACTGAGCTGCAGGGATGTAACTCAGAGCCCTCCAGGTAGGGGTAGTGGTAGTGTAGGGGTAGTGTGGTAAGGTAGTGCTAGACGTTTGAGTGGTATGTCAGTGTAAGTGGATTACCATGACCCCTGATGTTTCAAGCAGGCACTGCAGCCCAAAGTCATCCTGTACAGCCCTGTCACCATGACGCTGGTCCAGCTGGGCCACGTACCTCCGGGAACCTGATCCAGATACCCAGTCAATGGTAGTGAGTGGAGGGTAGTGATGGGGAACCTAGTCTAGGTAATTGAGTAATGTAGTGGAGTGTAGTGGTTCATGTAGTGTAGTGGGTGTAGGTATGAGTAGTGTAGTGAAGTGGACGTGAGTGTAGCAGTGTAGTGGAGTGTAGTGTAGGGGTGGTATGTAGAGGCAGTGTATGGCAGTGTGAGGGTAGTGGAGTGAGGAGTGTAGTGGAGTGAGAGGAGGTGAGGTAGTGAGAGGCAGTGTAGGGAGTGTAGAGGTAGTGTAGTGGCAGTGAGAGGTAGTGTAGTGGAGTAGAGGTAGTGCAGGGTGAGAGGAGTGAGAGGAGTGCAGAGGAGTGTAGGGTAGTGTAGAGGAGGTGAGGGAGTGAGAGGTAGTGTAGAGGCAGTGAGAGGCAGTGAGAGGAGTGTAGAGGCAGTGAGTGGAGTGAGAGGAGTGAGAGGAGTGTAGGGCAGTGAGAGGTAGTGAGAGGAGTGAGTGGCAGGTAGGGAGTGAGTGAGTGAGAGGAGTGAGTGGCAGTGCAGAGGCAGTGAGTGGCAGTGAGAGGAGTGAGAGGTAGGTGAGAGGAGTGAGGGAGTGAGAGGAGTGTAGTAGGTAGTGTAGAGGAGTGTAGTGGTAGTGTAGAGGTAGTGTAGAGGTAGTGTAGAGGTAGTGTAGTGGTAGTGTAGAGGTAGTGTAGAGGTAGTGTAGAGGTAGTGTAGAGGTAGTGTAGAGGTAGTGTAGAGGTAGTGTAGTGGTAGTGTAGAGGTAGTGTAGAGGTAGTGTAGAGGTAGTGTAGAGGTAGTGTAGAGGTAGTGTAGAGGTAGTGTAGAGGAGTGAGAGGAGTGAGTGGTAGTGTAGAGGTAGTGTAGAGGCAGTGATAGAGGCAGTGTAGTGGCAGTGTAGAGGTAGTGTGCAGGGAGTGTAGAGGGAGTGAGGGAGTGAGAGGTAGTGAGTGGAGTGAGAGGAGTGAGGTAGCAGTGAGAGGTAGTGAGGGTAGTGAGAGGCAGTGTAGTGGTAGTGTAGAGGAGTGTAGAGGAGTGAGAGGTAGTGAGGGAGTGTAGAGGAGTGTAGAGGTAGTGAGAGGTAGTGTGAGATGGTAGTGTAGAGGTAGTGAGAGGAGTGAGTGGCAGTAGAGGTAGTAGGAGTGAGGGAGTGTAGAGGCAGTGAGAGGCAGGTGTCAGTGGCAGTGCAGAGGCAGTGCAGTGGCAGGTAGGAGAGTGCAGTGGAGTGCAGGGTCAGTGAGAGTGAGTGAGTGGAGTGCAGAGTAGTGAAGCAGTGAGGGCAGTGAGTGGCAGTGAGAGGAGTGAGAGGCAGTGCAGAGGCAGTGCAGTGGCAGTGTAGAGGAGTGTAGTGGAGGCAGAGTAGTGTAGAGGTAGTGTAGAGGTAGTGTAGAGGTAGTGTAGAGGTAGTGTAGTGGTAGTGTAGTAGTAGTAGTGTAGTGGTAGTGTAGTGTAATGTAGTTTTATAGTTTACCTGGAGAGAATTCCAGGGGTCAACGCCCCTGCAGCCCGGTCTGTGACCAGTGTAGTTTAGTAGTGTAGTTTAGTGGTAGTGTAGTGGTAGTGTATTTATAGTGGTAGTGTAGTGGTAGTGTATTGATAGGGGTAGTGTAGTGTAATGGTAGTGTAGCAGTAGTGTAGTGTAGTGGTAATGTAGTGTAGTGGTAGTGTAGTTTAGTGGTAGTGTACCTGGAGACCTGGAGAGAGTTCCGGGGGTCAACGCCCCAGCGGCCCTGTCTGTGACCAGGCCTCATGGTGGATAAGGGCCTGATCAACCAGTCTGTTACTGCTGGACGCACGCAGTCCAACATACGAACCACAGCCTGGCTGGCCAGGTACCGACTTTAGGGGCCCTATAGACATTGAGCGCGCGGAGTAAAAAAAAAATCGAAAAAATACGAAAATTTAGTTTTTCTTATGGAAAAATAGGTGATCTTTCTGGCAACACCCTGGTAAGTAAATAAGTAAGTTTATTCAGGTATACACAAATACAGTTACATAGATTATCATACATAGCAGCATATGTGTAATAAGTAAGTTTATTCAGGTATACACAAATACATTTACATAGATTATCATACATAGCAGCATATGTATGATATGCTGCTATGTATGATAACCCAAAAAGTCAGAGTGATTTATTTCCATTGGGGTCCATCTGATACCTTAATATTATACACTGTAGTAGATACATGTTATTATACTATAAAGGATATATACAAGGAATAAGGTAAAAAGAGTTATTTACCTTTGCATGTGTGTTAGTTAAAAGAATAAAAAATCATTCTCCTCCCTTTCTGTCGCTACATTCATTAGGTACCTTTTGGCTCTCTTCTTGAACTGGCTCATGCTATGACTGGCTTTGACATGTGCAGGCAGTCTGTTCCATTCCTTTATTGCTGTACAATAAAAGGTGTTTGAAGCCTGGCCAGTGACTGTGGGTACTACAAAGTTGTGCTCTCTCCCCCTAGTACTATGACTGTTTTGGTTCCCAGCCTTGACAAAATTGGCAGCAAGATATTCTGAACACTGTTTGAGAGCAATTTTATAAACTTGATTTAACTTAAGTTGTTTTACTCTGTCTTCAATATTCAGCATATCCAATTGTTGTAATTAATCCTGGCCTACATGTTCTCTTGGGCCCAGGTCCAGGATGAATCTCATAATTTTGTTCTGGGTGATTTGCAGTTTATCTTTCAGTTTTTTTGTCAAGGCAGAATACCATGAAGAGCAAGCGTAGTCCATATGACATTGTATAAGGGCTAGACATAGGGTCCTGCGAGCCTCAGTAGGTAGACACTGTGCTTGTCTGTAGAGGAACTTCAGTCTGGCATTCACTTTCTTTACTACACTGTTCCCTATCAATTCTCCTGACATGCATGGGTCAAAGGGGATTCCCAGATATTTTACTGAGGAAACTGAAGTGATGGATTCCCCATTACACAGGACATTAAAATTATTTACCCTTCTCAGTTTATATTTCGTGCCAAAGAGTATGGCTTCTGTTTTCCCGAGGTGTAATGATAGTTTGTTATCTACTAACAATTTGCTGCAGGACTCCAGTTCCAGTGTTAATACATTAGCTATATTTTGTGGGTCTTTATCTGACACTAACAGAGCACTGTCATCCGCATACAGTAGGAGTTTGCATTTGACACTAATGGGCATGTCATTTACATAACACAGGAATAATAAGGGACCCAGAATACTACCCTGGGGAACTCCACATGCTATCGGCAGTGGTTCTGATTCTGTTTTGTTGATTTTGACAATTTGTCTCCTGTTGCTAAGATAGGACTTAAACCAGTCTGTGGAACCTATGCCGATAGCTTGAAGTTTCTTACATAATATATTGTGGTTGACAGTATCGAAGGCCTTTTGCAAGTCTAAAGTTACCATTCCTATGAGGTTCCCTATAGACATTTCAGTTCTCATGTAATCCATCAGATTAATTAGGGAGGTGTCGGTTGAGTAAGATCTCCTAAAGCCTGATTGGTAACTATGAAGAATGTTGTTGTCACTAAGATACTTAACTACTTGACAGTACACCGCCCTCTCTAGAATTTTGGATATTACACTGAGTATACTAACAGGTCTATAGTTGCTGACATCAGACCTACTATTTTTCTTGAAGATAGGAGTAACTCTGGCCTCCTTGAACCCATCTGGTACTGTATTAGTGGTGATGGACAAATTTATTATGTGAGCAATGGGGATTGCCAGTTCAGAGGCACCATCTTTTAGTTGGGTTTAACCTGCTTAGTTCTTTTTGCACGAAGTCATGAGATACACTTACTAGTTGACAACTGTTTGGAGTTACTCCTTTATTGGTATAGTATGTTTTAAACTTATCAGAGTCTGTGTTAAAGGTATTTGATGCAGCTGGTAGCTTACTTACTAATGTTGATGCGACAGTTGTGTAGTATGAATTAAAACAATTTGCCACTTTAGTTGTTTCGTGGCATACCTCGTTATCGACATTTAGTACTATGTTAGATCTATCTACGGGTTTATGGCTATACCCCAACTGTTTGAGTTGCTGCCAGAGCTTTCTAGGGTTATTCTTGTACTCTTCGATTTTTGAGCAATAGTGCGCCTTTTATAAGCCTCTGCACTCTGTTCCTCACCCTTTGGAATTCATTTAGCGCTGCAATATCCTGTCTGTTTGCCTTAAATCTTTTTATCAACTGGTCTCTGAATTTCATATTATCTAATATCTCAGTAGTCATCCAGGATTCAGTTCTTCGTTTAATCCTAACCTCTTTAACTGGTGCAATATTATCAAGGTTGGCAGTGAACATTGTTTTGAATTTTTCCCAGACATCATTTACGTCCGTGCAACTTGTTATCACTGACCAGTCACAATTGTGTAGCATATTTACCAGTGTTTCTTTACTGTAGTTTCTAGTTGACCTAATTTTTATTGTCCTGTGTAGGCCTATCCGTTCCCTAGTGATTTTCCTGGTACAGTAAATGATGAAATGATCACTAAGACCTGTGGTAATGACGCCTGACTGACTAATGTTCTCAGAGTGGTTATAAAGTATGTGGTCAATTAGGGTGGCTGAGAACTGTGTGATCCAGGTTGGTGCATTAATTAGTTACATGTAACTATTTAAATCCAGTAGTATTTGCTTATATATTTTACATATCCCGTTATTTTGCTGTTGAAAACAAATATTGAAGTCTCCCAGTATTACTGTCTCGCCATTGTTATCAAGACCGGACAAGACTCTCGAAAAGTCCTCTAAGAACTGGTCATGGGTGGGAGGGCGATAACTAGTTCCTACTAAGATGGGTTTGGTCTTGGGAAGCAACACTTCAAACCATAGAATCTCCAGTTTATTATCATTTAAATCAGGTCTTGGACTATAGACTAAGTCGTTCCTTATGTAGGCACATACTCCACCATCTTTTTTATTCCTATCTAAGCGTTTTATGACATCGCCGAGATGGATATAACTGCCGCTTTAGTTCTGTTAGCTAGAATCCTAATCTCTGCCAATTTTGGAAGAAGTGATCTTGCGTTGACATGAATAAAGTGAACGCCTATTGTTATAAAACAATCATAATCATCAATATATGGTAAGGGGTCATTAGCATTAAAAATAGGTAAATCAATGTCATCATTGCTAAAGGGTAGCTGTGCAAAAGTGCATTTGTTACAAACAAAATGAAATCTGGCACCATTACCATAATTGAACACACATCCCTTATAATTGGAGTATACCTGGAGAAAGTTCCAGGGATCAACGCCCCTGCGGCCCGGTCTGTAACCAGGCCTTATGTTGGATCAGAGCCTAATCAACCAGGCTGTTACTGCTGGCCGCACGCAGTCCAACGTACTAACCACAGCCTGGCTGGTCAGGTACCGACTTTAAGTGCCTGTCCAGTGCCTGCTTGAAGACAGCCAGGGGTTTGTTGGTAATCCCCCTGATGTATGCTGGGAGGCAGTTGAACAGTCTTGGGCCCCTGACACTTATTTTGTTGTCTCTCAACGTGCTAGTGGCACACCTGCTTTTCATTGGGGGGATGTTACATTGCCTGCCGAGTCTTTTGCTTTCGTAGGGAGTGACTCTCGTGTGTAAGTTTGGTACTAATTAATCCCTCGAGAATTTTCCACGTGTATATAATAATGTATCTCTCCCGCCTGCGTTCTAGGGAGTACAGGTTTAGGAACTTCAAGCGTTCCCAGTAAATGAGGTGGTTTATCACAGTTATGCGTGGCATGAAGGTTCTCTGCACATTTTCTAGGTCAGCAATTTCACCTGCCTTGAAAGGTGCTGTTAGTGTGCAGCAATATTCCAGCCTAGATAGAACAAGCAACCTGAAAAGTGTCAACATGGGCTTGGTATCCATGGTTTTGAAGGTTCTCATTATCCATCCTGTCATTTTTCTAGCAGATGCGTTTGCTACGGTGTTATGGTTCTTGAAGGTGAGATCCTCTGACATGATCACTCCCAGGTCTTTGACATTAGTTTTTCGCTCTACTGTGTGGTTGGAATTTGTTTTGTAATCCGATGAGATTTTAATTTCTTCACGTTTTCCATATCTGAGTAATTTAAATTTTTCATCATTGAACTTCATTTTGTTTTCTGCAGCCCATTTAAAGATTTGATTTAAGGCTGCTTGGAGTCTTGCAGTGTCTTCAACGGTGGACACTGTCATACAGATTCGGGTGTCATCTGCAAAGGAAGACACGGCACTGTGGCTTATATCCCTGTCTATGTCCGATATGAGGATGAGGAACAGGATGGGAGCAAGTACTGTGCCTTGTGGAACAGAGCTTTTCACTGTAGCCGCCTCAGACTTTACTCTGTTGACTACTACTCTTTGTGTTCTACTTGTTAGGAAATTATAGATCCATCTACCAACTTTTCCTGTTATTCCTTTTTCACGCATTTTGTGTGCTATTACACCATGGTCACACTTGTCAAAGGCAAAGTCTGTGTATATAACATCTGCATTCTGTTTGTCTTCTAGAGCATCCAGAACCTTGTAGTAGTGGTCCAGTAGTTGGGACAGACAGGAGCGACCTGCTCTAAACCCATGCTGCCCTGGGTTGTGTAACTGATGGGTATCTAGATGAGTGGCGATCTTGCTTCTTAGAACCCTTTCAAAGATTTTTATGATATGGGACGTTATCGCTATTGGTCTGTAGTTCTTTGCTATTGCTTTACTGCCCCCTTTGTGGAGTGGGGCTATGTCTGTTGTTTTTAGTAACTGCAGGACGACCCCAGTGTCCATGCTCCCTCTCCATAGGATGTTAAAAGCAGTTCTTGATGAACACGGAGTTCCATGAGTCTGGGCCTGGAGCGGAGTGCATGGGCATGTCATTTATTGCCTTTCCGAAGTCGTTTGGCGTCAGAGTAATGTCAGATAGGCATGTGTCTGCCAAGTTCTGTGGCACTCTCATAAAAAATTCATTTAGGTCTACGATTTTCAGTCTGGTTAGCGGCTCGCTAAAAACTGAGTCATACTGGGACTTTAGTAACTCACTCATTTCCTTGCTGTCATCTGTGTAGGACCCATCCCGTTTAAGAAGGGGCCCAATACTGGATGTTGTTCTCGACTTAATTTGGCATAAGAAAAGAAATACTCTGGGTTTCTTTCAATTTCCTTTATGGCTTTTAGTTCTTCCCGCATTTCTTGATTCCTGTAAGATTCCTTTAGTTTTAATTCGATGTTTGCTATTTCTCTGACCAGTGTCTCCCTACGTATTTCAGATATATTGGCTTCTTGTAGTCGCTCCGTTATGCTCTGCCTTCGCCTGTATATGGAGCGCCTCTCTCTTTCTAGTTTACATTTTCTCCTTTTCCTTAAGGGAATTTGCCACAGAGTTAATTTGTTCTAGACATAGGTTAGGATCCGTGATGCTAAGGCTATCTTCCCAGTTTATATCATTTAGGACTTGGTTTACTTGGTCCCACCTTATGTTTTTGTTATTGAAGTTGAATTTGGAGAAGACTCCCTCGCGGCTGATCACATTTTGTCGATCTGCGGCTCCCCGCATATATGTCTTGACCTCTATTATGTTGTGATCTGAGTATATTGTTTTTGATATGATGACATTTCGTATCAGATCATCATTGTTGGTGAAGATGAGGTCCAGCGTATTCTCTAATCTTGTAGGCTCTACTATTTGCTTGTTTAAGGTGAATTTGGTGTAGAGATTTAAAAGTTCATGTGTGTGCAAGTTTTCATCTGAGCTGCCTCCTGGTGTTATCTCTGTTACCACATTGTTTGCAATATTCCTCCATTTCAGGTGCCTTAGGTTGAAATTCCCCAGGAGCAAGATGTTGGGGGCAGGAGCTGGAAGATTTTCCAGACATTGGTCAATTTTCAGAAGCTGTTCCTGTAAATGTTGGGACGTTGCATCCGGAGGCTTGTATACAACTACGATGACCAGGTTTTGATTCTCGATCTTTATTGCTAATACTTCAACTACATCATTTGAGGCATTTAGTAGTTCTGAACATATAAGTGACTCTGTGATATACAGACCAACCTCCTTTTTTGCCTGTTCACTCTGTCACATCTGTATAGGTTGTAGCCCGGGATCCATATTTCATTGTCCAAGTGATCTGTTATGTGGGTATCTGTGAAAGCCTCAAGCATAGCATTTGACTCTGTAAGTAGTCCACGGATGTAAGGTATCTTGTTGTTTGTTGCTGGCTTTAGACCCTGTATATTTGCAAAGATGAATGTCGTTGGATTGGTGGTATGGGGGGGAATCTTTTTTTCTTGGCACTAATATCTGTTGTGTTGGAGTGGAGGCCATTGACTGTGATTCCACTCCAGAAATTATTGCAGTTGGTGTACGATTTCTGTCATTCTGCCAGCTTTTTTATCTTCCTGACACGAAAAAAACTCTTTATATGGTCACTGTCTTGAACACTATGTGCTTAATTGTCCAATTATTGAGGAATATAGAGATAGACAGTATAATAACCTATGTGACATGTCAAGATATCTTAGTAATGAAAATAAGATACCAGTTATACTAAGCAAATTTCCTAAATTTGCTTGTAACAGATAAGTGAAATGTAGATAAAATCCAAATGTACAATTGTTAACCCTTTTGGGGCCTAATGCCTAGGCCTTTTGTGTATCCATATGCTCTTGTGCTACCGTCCACAGGATGGATATAGGGTGCACAATAAACTAGCCACTTCGGTGGCAAAATCTAAAAAAATCTAAAACCTCTCCTCTCCTGTTTTCATGGGGTGATCATAATTGCATGTTGCATGTCCCATCTGATTTCCTAGATATTCCATGCCTGCAGATACCAAGTGCATAATATTCACATATGCCTGGTTTCCGTTTGCCCTGGTTTTTTGTGACTGTGTTCCCCATTGTATTCCCTATTTTTTTTTTTTTTTACATTTTATTAGTTTCCAATAAATATACATTTACAATTCATAAACATGCAAAAATACATGTTACAAATTGTACAACAGCAATTTTCTTTGATTAAGCAGTGAATATATCAGAAAACTATACCCATAAACCATTTACCTCTACAACCAGTGAACTCTTGTCCCCTTTCCCCTTATAAATAAATACAGAGTCCACAAATAACATAAACCCAAATAATGAAATACAGAGTCCACCATAACATTGGCTCTAGTCCTAAGAATATGCAGTGAAGACTTCAAAAAAAATTACAGTGAGCACAAAATAAATATACATTTACAGTTCATAAACGTGCAATAATTACATCGTACAAAATTGTACAACAGCAATTTTCTTTGATTAAGCAGTGAATATATCAGAAAACTATACCCATAAACCATTTATCTCTACAATCAGTGAACTCCGGTCCCCCTTACCCTTATGAGTAATACAGAGTCCACAAATAACATAAACCCAAATAATGCAATACAGAGTCCACAATAACAATGGCTCTAGTCCTAAGAATATGCAGTGAAGACTGCAAATAAAATTTACAGTGAGCACAAAATAAAAGAGATAACATTAACTGTTCATTGATACCTCCAGACCTCGGTACTTATATGACTCTCACCCTACCCTCTCACACATCACCATGTATACTCTACCACATCATACACTCTATTACATATACAATGCGTGTTATTTCTAACACGAAAACTTCACCACTATTAAAACACCTAGTCTTGTTTCTATTGTTACACAAAATGTGTTCTTGTACAAAATAATTAGGAACCCAACACAGGGTTAAAGACAAAAAAAATTTTTACAATAATCACACTGTTACACACACTATAATATGGCCCAAACATTATACAATTTAGCCGATAGTGTCCACCACCGTAAGAACTGTATGAAACAGAGGTGAATTTTATGGTTATGATTTTTTCCACTACAACCTTGCCACCTACGGGTGTTCTTATATCCTTGAATATCCTACCACACAAGGTTTCCAGACTCCTTAACTCCACAGAAACTACTACCCTTGTTTCAGTACCATCTCTGTACTGAGTATAATCCAAAACATCCATACCACTGTCACTACCACTCACACCATACCAAACCACACCATGCCCCCCGGCACCAGAGGATCCGGCCAAATCCCTGCAAAATCCCATACTCCCCCCTTCCCCCCCTACAAATACTCCAACCTCACATTCACACCACCACACAAAAATCCACTTCCAACACACTATTAATCTAGACAGTCACCCGGTCCCCCAACTGTGATGTCATCCATCCCCCGTCCCCGAAGGGATTAACACCCCCCCTATCTACCTATCTACCTATGCCACTCCACCACACCACATCTACCCTGCTCCACCAATGCGTCTGTCAAGCCCTTTCAAGACCTTATCTGTCTCCCAGTAAACCCTGCACACTCAAGTTCCTGTACCCCTCTGAAAAGATCGAATCCCACTCCCTCCCATATATCAAACAATTCCTGCACTTAGTGCGATATATACGGGCCGCCACAGCCCCCATCCTTTCCCCAACACTCACGTCCCTTAATTTCCACGACATGCACACAAAGTCCACCATACTGTACAGTAATCCCTTTTTATCCCTATGCCTAACCCCACCCAAATCCAAGTAAATAGCCCGTAACAAAGGGATAACCCCCAAAACCCCTTAACACCCCTCCCATCCACCTACAAACCCCATCCAAAGTTTCACAAAAATATACCACATGCAGAGCCAACTCCGGAAAGCCACACTTCTGACACTTCCTATCTTTCGCCAATCCCATACAGAATAAATTCTCCCGTGACGCCACTGCCCCATGCAAAAAATGAAACATCAGCTCCCGGTCCCTCGCCGGCAACCACAGATCCCGGAACCCCTTCAATATCCCCTTCCAGTCATAGACTGGATAAAGTGCCTTCCCTTCCACCGTCTCCTCCCCAGCACCAAACCTCACGTATATCCAACAAGCACTGTAGCCAATCTCTGCATTGCCCCAGTTCCTTCGCACCCCACCACTCACCTACCTCCCGCAGCACCCCTTCCACCCCAGCCTCACCTTTCCCCCCCAATGCTCCCCTCCTTACCACACAATTTTTCACATACATACACAACAATCTCCTTTCCAGCCATATCATACCCAAACCTCCTGAAATTACCCTCTTCCTAACTCTCTCCTTCCTGAGCCAATGTCTACCATGTGCCCAAATAAACTTAAAGACTCTACTCTCCAGTTCTTTCACATCCCAACTTAATAAAGGAAAAATGTTGGCAATATACCATATCTTACTATATATCATGTTATTAACTGCAATGACCCTCTGCCGCAACGTTAGCTCTCCCACCCTCCAACTATTCAACCGCTCCGTCACACTTTTAACCACATTCCTCGAATTCACCTCATACGCCTCATCCCTGTCCCTCATGTAAACAATACCACACATTTTCACCCTGTCCACAATTTTCCACCCATACCTACTACCCAATACACCCCCCACCCAAGCGACTACCTCCAACAATATGGATTTAGCTCCATTAACCCTCATGCCAGTTGTACTGCAGAAAAGGGTTTAAATAATTTACTAGCTATAGACCGTCTTATCACCATACTTATTTTGTCTGTTTTGCCCCCGTACCATAGATTGAGGCCCTGGATTAGTAGGGATATCACCATTTAATAGTGCCACTAAAAAAGTGTCCACTTTTTTTTTTTGGGGATATGGGTTTCGCCATACTTTGCGGCGATATGGCACTTTTTTTTTGGTAGGATGGCCAATGTAGCTTTTTTTTCCGGGGACCCATCACCCCTTTCCCCCTTTTTCCAGCCCCCTGACTGATTTCTTTCTTAAAAAAAATGAAAAATCATGATAAGTAAAATTTTTTAAAGCCTAAACCCCCTCTTATGCCAATAGCTGGGGAAAACCCCAAAAAAAGTCAGAGGACTTTTTTTCCCATTGGGGTATAATTTCATCATTATACGATGTTTCTCAAAAAATTATAGTAATTTTTTCATGTATGGTGACGGCGCCTGTCATAGCATGTTGTTGACTAAAAAAAAAAAAAAATCCTTTTTTTTTTTTTATAAATTTCTTTTTTTTTAAAAAAATTAATGTACAATTGCTATAGTTTCCCATCACACATTGGATTACTCCTTCAATAAAGTTGAGAATGAAAAAATTTTCTTTGGATATCTGTGTCTAGCATTAGGAATAATATTGGGGAGAGAAATAAAAAATGAAAATGATTGCAAAGGAATGCAGTTAGAAGCCTGAGAATCTATAACCCATATGATAACATGAACATAGATAAGTATGTTTATGGAGGAACTTAAAATGAAACAGACTGACTGATGTTGATACCAGGCTTTTTTTGGGGCTACAGGTACTTCGGGTTTTTGGGGAACACACATATGATCAATCTAAAAAAAAATTTTCCGGGGATCGGGATATGGTCACCCCCCAACACTATGTGCTTAATTTTCACTTATTGAGGAATATAGAGTTAGTTTTTTGTTTTTAAAAACTTTATTTTGACCCAATACCCATCCTGTGGGGGAGCAAAAATTTCAGAGGGAAAAATGGGTCCAGGGACTGGGCCTCAAAGTTTTTATAGCTGAGCAAGTTACAAAGGTAATGAACTCAGGTAGATTTGGTCACAATCATGACAAGTTCAAAGGTATTTACAGATTATAGAGGATATAATGAGTCCCGAGACTGGGGCCCCCCAAAAAATTTTATAGGGGTGAACAAGTTACAAAGGTATTGAACTCACAAGTTTCAAATATAATAATCATTAAAAAAAAATTTTTACTTACTTTTTTTACATGGTTGCAATCATAAACAAATTATAAAGCAATGGGGAATTTACTAAATCTAAAACCCCCGGGGGCAACTGTAATGAGTTATTGGTGCAAAAAATTTAAAATTTTTTGGGGCCCCACACACATACACAAAAACACATACACCCACACACACGTATGTGTGGTAATCTTTTTTTACAGTGAGTTGTCTCTGAATTCATTAATTGTATCGCACTCCCGTACATAATGATGCAGGGGGTGACAATAATCCCAAATTTTGGGGGAAATTTTTTTTTTTTTTTTTTTTTTTTTTTTCATTTTTTTAGTTTCCAAAAATATACATTTATAAGTCATAAACATCAAAAAAAAATGTTAAAATTGTCAACGCAATTTTATTTATTAACAGTGAATATATCAGGGGAAAAAAAAAACCCTAAAACCCTAAAAAACCCCCCTTTCCCACCAGTGAACTCTTTTCCCCCCTTTTCCCCCAAAAAAAAACAGAGTCCACAAAACATAAACTCAAATAATGAAATACAGTC
>WNWK01037988.1:0-18176 GCA_009830355.1 Cherax destructor | reverse complement strand
TTTTTTTTTTTAAAAAAAAAGAAAGAAAATAAAATAAAATAAAAAAAAAAAAAAAAAAGGGGGGAACGTGGAGGAATAGCCCCTTTTAGAAATAAAAGGGCAAACCCCCCCCCCCCAAGAGGACCTCAACACCGCAAGGGTGCAGATGCAGCATGGAACCCATCCCATACCCTACCCTTCATGCCAGTAAACCAGCAACCCGGGATAGAAACCCCCACATGCACCGAGCCATCTCGGGGACAAAGAGGGGGCGGCGGATATCCCCCAAAAAGCATACCCATTCGGCCACCCCCCCCCGAACCAAAGGTGGCCTCCAGAGATACACCCCCCCCCGGGGAAAGATACCCAAAGGCCACCCCCGGGTGACCGGAGAGGGATCGGGACATCCCCAGGCGATCCAGATTCCACGGAAAACTACACCCCCCCCAAAAGGACCTCAACGGAATGGGATGGACCACAAACCCCTTTCCCCCCTACCTGGGAATAGAATGCCGGGGGGAGAGAAGCCCCCAGGGTAAAACGGGGAAAGGGAAAAAAAGGGGGAGGGATGGGGAGGAGGAGGGGGAAAAGGGGAAAAAGGGGAGGATGGGGAAGAGGGGAAAAAAGGGGGGGGGGATTGGGGGAATTGGGTTCGGTCTGAGGAAGAAGACCAAGAGGCCCAAACCCTCAGACCGATAGCCCTCTTTACCACGACAAGGAGCCCCCCTTAAAGAGGAATCTACTCTCAGCTTGTCAAGTAGTACACACAACAACACAAAGTAACAGGGGCTTTGGAGATGTAATATGTTGGCAAATTTCCCCGAAAGTGGTGGCAAAGTTGCCCGATGGTGTGGCGATTGTACCCGACATTTTATTATAGGAAAAAAGTGATTAAAACACGAATGAAACAAAATAAAACCACCCAATCACATGTTTTCTTGGCTATTTATAAATTTTTAGACCTACTTAGGCCTGACTTTAATAGATTGGCTGCACGTGGCCTTCTATCACGAAGGCCACAGGCTGCACTGGTGTAAAGGAGAACTTGCTAACATACTGCGATGGCTTAGACGTATGACTCATTTATAGTTTATGAATGTTAAGTGATTTTTAGAAGTCCAAAAAAAGATAATTTGTTTCCAACAGAGCACTTAAATTTGATTTTTTTTCTGAACAAAAATAAATACATATTTTCAATAAAACATATCACAGTCACTAAAGCAAGTGGTATTGTGACTGTACTTTTCAGAGGTGATATACAAATTTTGTTTGTTACTTGTATGCTTTTATGTATGCATAAAATTTAGCTTACATCTGTTTGGTCTATTAACTTGCATGCATTTTTTAAGCGCACAGTTTGATTGTTTCCATACATGGGGCCCACCAAAATTTTTCCCAATTGGGCCCCGCACCTCCTAAGGCCAGCTCTGATGGGGAATATATAAAGCATGTCTTTAGACTAGCCTAGCAAAGTTGGGTTGCATCCTGAATATATAAACCTCACCACTGCTTGGGAAAACTTTGAATACCTCTATAAACTAGATACTAAAAATAAAACAAACACTTTATATATACAGTGGACCCCCGAGTTTCGTAAAAACTTCACTCCTGAAGTCTGCTCAAGTGCCATTACCGAACGAATTTACTCCCTTAAGGAAAAATTTCACGTAGGTTAGTCTATTTCAGACCCCCAAAAATACACTTCCACAAGAACTTACAAAATTATACTTACATAATTGCACGATTTCCTGGGTATTCGTTAACCGAGGGTCCACTGTAATTACACTCATAATTCTAATATACTGTTTTTAATAAATTTCTGTACAACTTTTCTATGGTTTTTGACACAAATACTAAAATCTTAATGCAGATGTTGCTACATTTAGTTAACGTATTATTTTTCTTTGAAAGCCAAGAAAAATATATATAAATGTTACTAAAATATATTTAATAGTATGTAATATAAAATGTAGAAATTTCTGTATTATAGCCAGTACACATTTAGAAAATTTTCATACTATGGGAAATATTAACCAAGTGTGCCACTATGTTAACAAGGATCAATGTATTCATTCTCATTCTCTCTCTCACTCTCACCCACTCTCACTCTCACACTCTCTCATTCTCTCACTCTTTCTCTCTCTCTCTCATTCTCTCTCACCAACCAGATAACTGCTGCAGCATATGGGCGTCTGGCAAACCTGAGAATAGCACTCCAATACCACAGTAAGAAATTGTTCAAGACTGTACACCGTGTACGTCAGGCCCATACTGGAGTATGCAGCACCAGTTTGGAACCCACACCTGGTCAAGCACGTCAAGAAATTAGAGAAAGTGCAAAGGTTTGCAACAAGGCTAGTTCCAGAGCCAAGGGGAATGTCCTACGAAGAAAGGTTAAGGGAAATCAGCCTGACAACACTGGAGGACAGGAGGGTTAGGGAAGACATGATAACGACATACAAAATACTGCGAGGAATTGACAAGGTGGGCAGAGATAGGATGTTCCAGAGATGGGACACAGAAACAAGGAGTCACAATTGGAAGTTGAAGACTCAGATGAGTCAAAGAGGTTAAGAAGTATTTCTTTAGTCATAGAGTTGTTATGAAGTGGAATAGTCTGGCAAGTGACGTAGTGGAGGCAGGAACCATACATAGTTTTAAGATGAGGTATGATAAAGCTCAAGGAGCAGCGAGAGAGAGGACCTAGTAGTGATCAGTGAAGAGGCGGGGCCAGGAGATATATCTCGACCCCTGCAACCACAAAGAGGTGAGTATAGGTGAGTAAGTACACACACATGCACATGCACACACGAGTCATTTATCAACTACTAACACATATTCTGGGTCATATCTTCGAAGCAATATTTTATCTAACTACACATGCAAAAATAAAAATAATCTTACAACCTCGGTACATAGCAATACATGCTACATCATCAGTAACAGCTGGCCAGAAGGCAGTATAATATACACACATGCACCAAGAGCTAAGCAAGATCAGAAACAAATGTATGGGTATGAAAGATACCTGAACGGCAATCAAGACGAGGGCATACTAAATAGAATTTGATAACAAGACACTACGACAGAATGGAAACTTGAATTGAGACAACATTTAATATTTTTGTCTTTGCAAAACAAACTATCCTGCTTATATGTGAACAGTTGCCACACACTGTAAGATGCCAGTGGAAGAGATGTGATGTGGCACACACTGGCACAGCTCATCATGAGCAAAACATAGAAGCATACGAGAGTTGAGGAGTGAGAGTGAATGTTGGCAGCCTACCCAAGGTCCGGGTAGGGTGGTGGGGTGAGCTTGGCAGTACCCAGGGTGGCACTGTAAGGTTGCTGCTACCTGAGCCTGGCAATACCCAGGGTGGCACTGTAAAGCTGCTGCTACCTGAACCTGGCAGTACCCTGGGTGGCACTGTAAGGTTGTTGCTACCTGAGCCTGGCAGTACCCAGGGTGGCACTGTAAGGCTGCTGATACCTAAGCCTGGCAGTACCCAGGGTGGCACTCTAAGGCTGCTGGCAGTACTCAGGGTGGCACTAAGGTTGCTGGCAGTACCCAGGGTGGCACTGTAAGGCTGCTACTACCTGAGCCTGGCAGTACTCAGGGTAGCACTGTAAGGTTGCTGCTACCTGAGCCTGGCAGTACTCAGGGTGGCACTGTAAGGTTGCTGGCAGTACTCAGGGTGGCACTGTAAGGTTGCTACCTGAGCCTGGCAGTACTCAGGTGGCACTGTAAGGTTGCTGCTACCTGAGCCTGACAGTACTCAATGTGGCACTGTAAGGTTGCTGCTACCTGAGCCTGGCAGTACTCAGGGTGGCACTGTAAGGTTGCTGCTACTTGAGCCTGGCAGTACTCAGGGTGGCACTGTAAGGTTGCTGCTAGCTGTCTGCCAGTACTCAGGGTGGCACTGTGAGCTTGCTGGCAGTACCTAGGGTGGCACTGTAAGGATGCTGGCAGAACCTAGTGTGGCACTGTAAGGCTGCTGGCAGTAACCAGGGTGGCACTATATGGTTTCTGCTACCTGAGCCTGGCAGTACCCAAGGTGGCACTGTAAGGTTGCTGGCAGTACCCAGAGTAGCACTGTAAGGTTGCTGGCAGTATCCAGGGTGGCACTGTAAGGTTGCTGGCAGTAACCAGGGTGGCACTGTAAGGTTGCTGGCAGTAACCAGGGTGGCACTGTAAGGTAGCTGGCAGTAACCAGGGTGACACTGTAAGGTTGCTGGCAGTAACCAGGGTGGCACTGTAAGGCTGCTGACAGTACCCAGGGTGGCACTGTAAGGTTTCTGCTAACTGAGCCTGGCAGTACCCAAGGTGGCACTGTAAGGCTGCTGCTACCTGAGCCTGGCAGTAACCAGGGTGGCACTGTAAGGCTGCTGGCAGTACCCAGGGTGGCACTGTTAGGTTGCTACCTGCACGGGTACAGTGGCTCTGAGGGGGCTGGGGCGGCGGCTGCTACTGCTCCTACCCTCACGTTCTCCGCTCCCAGCACCCGACATTATCACTGGGGAGAGTCTCAGCCTGCTGGGCAGGACGGTGATCACCCCCGGGCACTGCTGTGAGGGACCACTACCACGTTAATATCAGGATCAACAACAAGACGTCTGGATCACTCAAGAAGTAAACACAACACTTTCAGCTGTTCCACAGCCCTGGTCACGTGACCCCCAACACGCAACACCATTGGTCCAAAAGTTTAAGTACCTCAGTTCGAACAAACAGCGCCAACATGAACATCATAGCATTATTCTTACCTGTAATTGCGATACTAGGTGTTAAAAATATGTGTGATAGTTACAGGTGTGTAATAGGCGTAGTTTGTTTGTGTTGTGCTTATAAAAGAAAATGTACTGGTTACAAGAGAGGCGCCCCTGGTGCGCACTGTTCACATCCACTGCCACAGACTATAAAAAGGATAAAGACATTAACCCATGTGTTCAGATATTCCTACAAAACCATCCAAAGCCTCTGCAACATGTAAGATCCTCTAAAAATATCACAACTAAGATACTAAATATATTTTCCATGGTTAACCAGAAGCATGATCACAATCATTGACAAAAGCGTGTAGACCTTAACAGACTGTAGAATGAAGTGATGATTATTCTTGGATATCCGTGTACGCCTAAAATGCTAAATATAAAGAAAAACTTTGATATCCTAATCATCAAAGGTTCAGTCACAAAGAAAAAGTCCTCACTGGTACTAATATACTCAGGTAAATGACCTTAACCCTGGCACAGTAACTTTCTAATCTTTCTTTGCCACAGCTGAGCACTCCTCCAAACTGATCATGATAACTGGGACTGACCTCTGAATGCATCATATACATGCTTAGTTTTAAGTAATGCAACAACGATGCCTCCCTGTACCGTGGGAAATAACCCATTTTCAAATCACTATCTCTCACTTTACCTCAAATCTTCTAGATCACACAGCTGGTAGTGCCAATGATCATGAAAATGGCTATCTGAAACTGGAGCAGTGTCAGTGTCAGAAATCTTGCTGCAAGTTTGTCAAGGTTGAACAAAACTAGTATGGGACTTGGGAAAGTAACCAATTTTATACATTTACAGTAGGTGGTCAGAAGTAGTTTATTTAGGGATACACAAATACAGTTCAGGTTATCATACATAGCATGCTATTTAAAATCTAAGATAACAATAAAGGAGTGAAAAGGCTTGCCTGCACATGTCAAAGCCAGTCTTATATCAAGACACACTGAAGGTAAATTTCTAGGTTTTCTCCTTGACTGTAATCTTAAATTTCATTCCCACATCCAACACATATCCAAGAAAATTTCCAAATCAGTAGGAATCCCTTCCGAGATACGATACTATGTACCACGAACAGCACTCCTTACCCTATACCACTCTTTAATATATCCTTATCTCACCTACGGTATTTGTGCCTAGGAATCAACCACAGCCAACCACCTTAAACCTTTAATAACCCAACAAAAACCTGCTGTGCGGTTGATTACCAGTTCCTGTCCTACACCACACCCCACCACTTTTCCAAAGCCTGAACTTGCTAAATATACGAGACATACACTCATATTATTGTGCCTTCTACATATACAGAGCATTAAATTCCACTATAAACCCTCCACTTAAACTACTCCTTGACAGTTACAACAGAATGCACAGTCACAATACAAGGCACTCTTCAACACCCCTCGTGTCAGTCTCACACTGTGCAGAAACTCTATGCACATAAAGGGATGAAGATCTGGAACACACTACCGGAACTGGTAAAGGATCCCCTGACTACTTATAAATTTAGGACTTTGCTAAAAAAAATCATCTTATCTCTCAATACTAACCAAATCAACCAAAACAACTAACTAGTTATTTTATGTGGCCTCTATACTTTTAAACTTCTGCCAGTCCATGAAATATTACTGACTTAACTATTAATTGTAATATTTTTTATTATATGCAACTTCAAGATTATTATTCTTAGAAACTTAAACCTTGACTACCTCGCATTAGTATTAAGATTAAATATAATTGTAATCAAGTAAAGCACTTGTCTAGTTTTAAGTAATTACTATGTACTATCATCTTGTCTAGTTTTAAGTACTTACTATGTATTAGGATTAGTCTGGGTGAAATGCCCCGGCATGATAGTGTAATGAAGCAAATCAGCCCCTCAAGCATCATGGCATCGTCTGGTGCTCTGTTGACCCCAGGGTGGGACTGGGGTGGAAGTTGCCGCATTTCAATAGTGGCTTTCATTCTACTTAGCAAACCAAAATTGTAATTACATATTGTAACCTTTACAAAGAAATAAACCTTTACTTTACTTTATTGCAGCACTCTTCAACAAATCCATTGAATCCTCCACCTTCCCATCAATTCTCAAAATAGCGAGGGTCACCCCGATCCACAAAGGAGGTGATCAGACAGACTTGAATAATTATAGACCAATATCTAACTTACCTCTGCTCTCTAAAATCTTTGAAAAATTAAATCATAGGCAGATCTATTCCTACCTCGTCTCACACAACATACTCAACCCCTGTCAGTTTGTATGCAGGACTAACAAAAACACTAATGATGCTATTATACACATGCTAAAACTAATATACATAGCTCTTGAGAAGAAAGAAGTCCCACTGGGAATCTTCATTGATTTACGTAAAGCTTGTGATACAGTTGACCATGATTTACTGCTCTCAAAATTAGTACACTATGGTATAAGAGGGCATTCACTCAACTACCTAAAGTCATACCTTAGTAACAGAAGCCAATACGCGTACACAAATGGAACTAACTCTTCCACACAACAAATTACAGTCGGTGTCCCGCAAGGAAGTGTCCTGGGACCACTCCTCTTCCTCATTTACATCAATAACCTACCGAATGCATCGCAACTACTCAAACCCATATTATTTGCAGATGACACTACATATGTCTTCTCTCACCCAAACCCAGTCATACTGGCCAACACAGTTGTTTGATATCTTTATTATGCACCCCATACCCATCCTGTGGGCGGTAGTCAAAGGATTACAGAGGTATATAATGGGTCCAGGGACTGGACCCCAAAGTTTTGATAGCTGAGCAAGTTACAAAGGTAATGAACTCACAAGTTACAAAGGTGTTGAATTACAGAAAATATCTACCTGGATGACGACTAACAACCTTACTCTCAATACTGACAAAAACTTTTTCATTCAGTTTGGAAACAGGGCTTCAAATGTCCCACTTAACATAACGCAGAGGGAAAATTCCTAGGAATCCACCTAGACAGTATCCTCAAATTCCAAACACACATACAACAAATTTCCAAGAAAATCTCAAAGACAGTAGGCATACTATCAAAGATACGCTACTATGTGCCTCAAACAGCTATCCTTGCTCTGTATCATTCACTCATCTACCCTTATCTCACCTATGGAATTTGTGCATGGGGATCAACAACATTAAATCACCTTAGAACACTCATAACCCAACAAAAGGCTGCAGTCAGAATAATAACAAATTCTCACTCTAGACAGCCTACTCCACCAATATTCGAAAGTCTAAAACTACTCACCGTAAAGAACATTCACACTTATTCTTGTGCCTACTACATACATAGAACTCTACACTCAAATATAAACCCTCCACTCAAAATTCTCCTCACCAACTTTAACAGGACCCATGACCATAACACAAGACACAGATCACTTTTTGATATACCCAGAGTCCATATCACCCTGTGTAAAAACTCTATGCACATAAAGGACCCCAAAATCTGGAATTCATTACCAGAAAATATTAAAACAACCTGGCCTGAACATCAATTTAAGACTCTTCTCAAAAACCACCTACTCACCCTAAACTAAATACTCGTACTGTAAACTACTTTCAACAATGGTCAGTGTTATTTACCCATAATGTTTAGTTTGATATCTTTATTATGCACCCCATACCCATCCTGTGGGCGGTAGTCAAAAGATTACAGAGGTACATAATGGGTCCAGGGACTGGACCTCAAAGTTTGATAGCTGAGCAAGTTACAAAGGTAATGAACTCAGATGGTCACAATCATGACAAGTTACAAAGGTATTTGCAGATTACAGAGGTATATATAGGGTCCAGAGACTGGGCCCCAAAGTTTTGATAGCTGAACAAGGTACAATGGTAATTAATTCACTAGTTACAAGGTAATGAATCATGTAAGTAAATTTACTTACGTCTGTACATGGTTGCACTCATGAACAAATTATAAAGCAATGAGTAATCTATTAGTCTACACCCAGCCACAACTGTAATGAGTTATTGGTGCAAATTTGAATTGTTGGGTCACACACACACACATATACATATACACATACATATATACACATACACACGCATACATGTATATACATACACACATACACATGCAAACATGTACATACACACACACACACACACACACACACACGTGTCAATGCTTTATTTACAGGGAGCAAAGTCAGGGTATTTTTCCAGAATGGTCTGTAATATACCACTGTGGATAAAATACTTTGACATATCTTGAACATTTCTGAATGAGTAGTCTCTGAATTCATTAATTTTATCGCACTCCAGTACATAATGACGCAGGGTGTGACAATAATCCAACTGGCAAAGTTTACATCTTGTTTGGTCTACATCTGGTGGTGGTGATTTAACCTGCCAAAGATACTTGTAACCCAGCCGGAGGCGGGCGGTAGTGACATCCAAGAGTCTGCTTATTTTGTTGGATGCACCATAGACATGTGGCTCCTCCTGCATGATAGAATGATGATAGATGGACTGACTGGTGTCAAACTCCCTGAGTCTTAAGTCAATAAAATTCAGTTGAAGTTCTTTTCGTATTATTGTTCTCAAACTGCTAACTGACAAGCCAAGATTGTAATATATCCCCTCTTTGAAAGCATAAAACTTAGCCAATTTATCAGTTCTATCATGCATCTGAAGACCAATGTGAGATGGAATCCACAGCATGTGCACTCTGACTCTACTATCCAGAATCCTACCATACCTGTGCCTGGCTTCTGACACGAGCATGCTACAAGTTATACTTGATGAGTTGAGAGCATTTATGGATGACAGAGAATCAGTTACAATTAGAGAGTTAACCTTAGATACATGGACGCATTTGAGTGCAAGGAGTATGGCAAACAGTTCTGTCTGAAGGGTAGAAGCCCAGTTATTGATGCGGCCCCATAATGTACTTGCAATATTTACTATTGATATAACCATCTTACAAAACACTTTGTCAAAATGTAAAATCCTCAGATTGTAATTTGAGTAAACTTATTATCTGCTATAAACATAAGCTATGTTTAATTATAACAAAATTATCAATTTCCCATAATGCCATGGCATGATAGTGGCTCTCTTTGCACTTCAATTCTATATTGTAATTACAAAATCTCGATGTAAACTTGCAATGAAATAAAAATATTTTTATTATTATTATATTATTATTATTACTAGCATGAGCCAGCTCAGCAAGAGAGCTAAAAGTTACCTAATGAAAGAAGCAATAGTGTTATGGTTATAACTTTTTGTGAGTTGATGTTGAAAATTGTTGATGGTGATATAAGGAATTTGTGAGTGAAAAAAATGATAGTGTGTGAATGTTATAAGTTGTAAGTGAAAATTTGTGAGTTATGAAATGGAGATCCCTAAAAATTTGATTCAAGGAAATGGAGTGAGGATGCTAGGTGAGGAAGGTGTTTATGATCCAGGGAAATGATGTAGGGATATTGGGGAGATGTAAGTGGATGGGGAGATGTAAGTGGATGGGGAGATGTAAGTGGATGGGGGAGATGTAAGTGGATGGGGGAGATGTAGTGGATGGGGGAGATGTAAGTGGATGGAGATGTGTGGATTGTGAGATGAAAATGGATGGGGAGATGTAAGTGGATGAAGATGTAAGTGGATGGGGAGATGTAAGTGGATGGGGAGATGTAAGTGGATGGGGAGATGTAAGTGGATGGGGAGATGTAAGTGGATGGGGAGATGTAAGTGGATGGGGAGATGAAAATGGATGGGGAGAGGTAAGTGGATGGGGGAGATGTAAGTGGATGGGGGAGATGTAAGTGGATGGGGAGATGTAGGTGGATGGAGGAGATGTAAATGGATGGGGGAGATGTAAGTGGATGGGGAGATGTAAGTGGATGGGGAGATGTAAGTGGATGGGGGAGGTGTGGGGGAGATGAAGAAGGAGGTCTTGATCCAAGGAATTGGGAGGAGGGTGTTCATGATTCAGGGAGGGGATGGAAATGGATGGGGTAAGTGGTAAAACTTGATCCGAGGAGTTGGAGACCCGCAAAAACTTGATCCAAGGATTTGGAGCGTAGGTGAGAGAGAGAGAATGTTCCCCCACTTACAATAATTATCTTTTTGCTGTATTATGTAAAAACGATGAAAATTGCAATGTATATTTTTTGTTGCATTATGAATAAATAAAATTTGTAAAATGAACATATGTGTATTGATTCACCACTTGCATTACCTCTTACTTTGTGCAACTTATATGCCTCTAAAATTTGAGACCTAAAACTGTAAAAAATGCAAGCTAGGTGTTTACCAGAAAATTAGGTTATCCTGGGTTAAAAATGTACCTAAATATTACATATGAGTAAGGTATATAAGGTCTAGATTGAAATAAAAAGGTGAAAGAGTGAGTGAACAATGGAAGTGGAAGGGGGAGGTGAGGGGGAGTAACTTCATTTATTCAATGGTAAAACTTGATCTGAGGAAGTGGAGCTCGCCCCTAGGGTAGGGGATATCTTAATATGAAAAAAATAAAAAAATGGCAACCCCTCAAAACTCATTCCAAGGACTTAGAGACCTCAAAAAACTTGATCCGAGGAAGTGGAGCGTGGGGAGATTCGGGAGTAGGGGTGCGAAAACGGGGGGTGATGGGGAGTTGCGTGGGTCCAAAAATAAATTGAGGGAGCGGAGCCCCACAAAAAAAATTGAGGGGCGGAGCTCCCACTCAAAAAAGTTCTCTGCTATGAAGAAAAACCTACTACTAATTACTACTAAAATACATTGGTTATAATTAGGTTGTAATCTCCTCTATAAAAAAAAGTTTATTCTTTAGTCGATGCAAAATATGGATACAACACCAAGATTTCAGATACATATCTTATAATTAACAATGTGTTCTGCCATATCCTGTAAGGTTTGCTTGGAGGTGTCTCTGAAAGGTTGAATGATCCAGTGACCAACCCTCTCTGTCCACACTCCTGCCTTTAATGTCACTGACAACTCCATGTAAATCGTACTGCCATAGATACTTATAGCCTAGAATTAGTCTAATAGTTAAAGCATCTTGCAATCTACTGATATTGTTACTTTCTTCATATATATGTTCAACTTGACACATTTCATTATGGTGGATAACGGATCTGCTAGTTCCTATCTATACCTGGAGAGAGTTCTGGGGGTCAACGCCCCCGCGGCCCGATCTGTGACCAGGCCTCATGGTGGATCAGGGCCTGATCAACCAGGGTGTTACTGTTGGCTGCACGCAAACCGACGTACGAACCATAGCCCGGCCGATCAGGTAAAGACTTTAGGTGCCTGTCCAGTGCCTGCTTGAAGACAGCCAGGGGTCTATTGGTAATCCCCTTTATGTATGCTGGGAGGCAGTTGAACAGTCTTGGGTCCCTGAGACTTATTATGTTGTCTCTTATCATGCTAGTGGCACCCCTGCTTTTCATTAGGGGGATGTTACATCGTCTGCTTTGATAGGGAGTGATTTTCGTGTGCAAGTTTGGTACTAATCCCTCTAGGATTTTCCAAGTGTATATAATCATGTATCTCCCAGGTTGAGGAACTTCAAGCGTTCCCAGTAATTTAGGTGTTTTATTGCGGTTATGTGTGCCGTGAAGGTTCTCTGTACATTTTCTAAGTCAGCAATTTCACCTGGTTGAAAGGTGCTGTTAGTGTGCAGCAATATTCCAGCCTAGATAGAACAAGCGACCTGATGAATATCATCATGGGCTTGGCATCCCTAGTTTTGAAGGTTCTCATTATCCATCCTGTCATTTTTCTAGCAGATGCAATTGATACAATGTTATGGTCTTTGAAGGTGAGATCTGACATGATCACTCGCTCTATTGTGTGATTGGAATTTGTTTTATACTCCGTTGAAGTTTTAATATCTTCACGTTTTCCAAATCGGAGTAATTGGAATTTCTCATCATTGAAGTTCATATTGTTTTCTGCAGCCCATTTAAAAATTTGGTTGATGTCCGCCTGGAGTCTTGCAGTGTCTTCAATGGAGGACACTGTCATGCAAATTCGGGTGTCATCTGCAAAGGAAGACACGGCGCTGTTCTTTCTTCAAGTTCGTTTTCTAGTTCATCTCTGACAATATTTAGTAAACTAGTTAGTTTAATTTTTTTATTATGCACCCCATACCCATGGTGTGGGTGGTAGTCAAAAGATTACACAGGTATATAACACTGATCAACAACCAAAATGCTGCCGAGACAAGATTAGATTTTGCCACCGAAGTGGCTAGTTTATTGTGCACCCCATATCCATCCTGTAGACGGTAGCGCAAGAGCATAGGGATACACAAAAGGCCTAGGAACTAGGCCCCAAAAGGGTTAACAATTGTACATTTGGATTTATATCTACATTTCACTTATCTGTTACAAGCAAATTTAGGAAATTTGCTTAGTATATCTGGTATCTTATTTTCATTAATAAGATATCTTGACATGTCACATAGGTTATTATACTGTCTATCTCTATATTCCTCAATAAGTGGACAATTAAGCACATAGTGTTCAAGACAGTGACAATATGCCTGATCACATAATTTGCATTTAGTTTGATCATCATCTGTGTGTCTCCCAAACTGCCAGAAGTACTTGTAGCCAAGCCTAAGCCTGGCCACTACAACATCAGTCAGTCTGTTCACATTGCAAGTTGCTCCATAAACATGCTTATCTATGTGCATGTTATCATAGTGGGTTATAGATCTACTCAGGCTTCTAACTGCATTCCTATAGCAATCATTTTCATTATTTGCTTCTCTCCTAATATTATTCCTAATGCTAGACAAAGATATACCAAAGTTATATTCTACGTTCTCCTTCTGGGTACTCTTCTTGGCTAACATATCAACTTTATCATGAAGGAGTAATCCAATGTGTGATGGGATCCATAGCAATTGTACATTAATTCCTTTGTCCCGGATTTTTGAGTATCTATACCTGGCTTTTCCAATGAGCATGCTGTTAGTCATTATATGAGTCAAGAGCCTTCAGTGATGACATAGAATCAGTAATGATGATAGAGTCAAGCTCAGTGTCATAGGTTAGCTTTAGTGCCATTTGGATTACAAACAATTCAGTTTGCAGTGTAGACGCCCAGTTGTTAATTCTTATGCCTAGTTCAACAAATTTATTATTGTTCTTAACTAGGGAATTGGCAACAAGAGCAGATGCAGCTCTGCCAGAAGACTCCTGTTTAGATCCATCAGTGAATATAACTTGTGATAACTTATTACTACCAGCTAGGCGAGAATTTGAGCAGTTGCTTTAACAAGTGATTTAAGGAAGAGATTACTAGCAATGAGCTTCTTGGGAGGGGCTTGCAGGTATGTGATATTAAATGAACATATATTCCATTGAGGGGTGAAATGCTCTTGTTGGCTAGTGACACAATTCATGCAGGTTGTAAAACTTAATGTAATTGCATGTTTTCACAATCCATTTAGATCTGTGAGTATTTAAACAAACAAACAAACAAACAAATTTTATTTCATTGCAGATTACATAGGTATCGGTAGTTACAATGTAAATTGAGTGCAAGGAGAGCCACTGACATGCCATGGCATTAGGGGCAGCTTATTCTAGTCCTTAAAGACTATGTACTTAATATTAGAGAAATTTATTGAGTTTATTCTAGTTAAAAATTATTTTCAAAATTACAATATGATGAAATTTTACTGTTTAAATTATTATATAATGATATTAGATTGTTACAGGTGTTAAGATTCTTGAATTATAATATGGAATTGAGATTATCTTAAGGAAAATAACATTGAGCATTTTTGACATTAACTTATAATATGAGTAGGGGGTAACATAATAGTAACATATTATTAAAAATTGAGATAATCGTATAGGAAAGTAATAATGAGCATTTTTCAAAGTAGTTTATAGTATGATCATTTAGTTTTGGGTGAGTAGGTGGTTTTTGAGTTGAGTCTTAAATTGATTTTCAGACAAGATTATCTTAATATTTACTGGTAATGAATTCCAGATTCTGGGGCCCTTTATGTGCATAGAATTTTTACATAGGTTGATATGAACACGGTGTATATCAAAAAGTGATCTGTGTCTTGTGTTGTGGTCATGGGTCCTATTAAAGTTGGTGAGGAGAATTTTGAACAGAGGGTTTATATTAGAGTGTAAAGTTTTATATATGTAGTAGGCACAAGAGTAAGTATGAATGTTCTTTACGGTGAGTAGTTTGAGACTTTTGAATATTGGTGGAGTATGCTGTCTAGAGTGGGAATTTATCATCATTCTGACTGCGGCCTTTTGTTGTGTTATGAGTGGTCTAAGGTGATTTAACGTTGTTGATCCCCATGCACAGATTCCATAGGTGAGATATGGGTAGATAAGTGAATGATATAGTGCAAGGAGAGCTGATTGAGGTACATAATAGCGTATCTTTGATAATATGCCTACTGTCTTCGATATTTTCTTGGAAATTTGTTGTATATGTGTTTGGAATTTAAGGCTACTGTCAAGGTGGATTCCTAGGAATTTTCCTTCTGCGAGTCTTGTGATGGGTGTACCATTGAGTGTTATGTTAAGTGGAACATTTGTGGCTTTGCTTCCAAACTGTATGAAGTAGGTCTTGTCAGTATTGAGAGTAAGCTTGTTAGTCGTCATCCATGTTGATATTTTCTGTAATTCGGCATTAACAGTGTTGGCCAGTATAACTGGATTTGGGTGAGAGAAGACATATGTTGTGTCATCTGCAAATAAAATGGGTTTGAGTAGTTGTGATGCATTCGGTAGGTCATTTATGTAAATGAGGAATAGGAGTGGCCCCAGGACACTTCCTTGAGGGACTCCGACTGTAATTTGTTGTGTGGAAGAGTTCGCTCCATTTGTGTACACGTATTGGCTTCTGTTGGTGAGGTATGACTTTAGGTAGTTGAGTGGGTGCCCCCTTATACCATAGTGTGCTAATTTTGTGAGCAGTAAATCATGGTCAACTGTATCAAAAGCTTTGCGTAGATCAATGAAGATACCCAGTGGGACTTCTTTTTTCTCAAGTGCTGTATATATTAACTCCAACATGTGCATAATAGCATCGTTTGTGCTCTTGTTTGTCCTGAATCCAAATTGACAGGGGTTGAGTACATTGTGTGAGACGAGGTAGGAATAGATTTGTCTATGAATTAATTTTTCGAAGATTTTAGAAAGCAATGGTAAATTAGAAATTGGTCTATAATTATTCAGGTCTGTTTAATCACCTCCTTTGTGGATTGGGGTGACCCTAGCTATTTTGAGAATTGATGGAAAGGTAGAGGCTTCAATGGATTTATTGAATAGTGTTGCTATAATTGGTGACAGTACATGTGAAGCTTTTTTGTACATAAAAGTTGGTAAGCTGTTTATGTCTCCTGCCTTGTTTTTAAGGGTGTTGATTATGAGCGAGACTTCAATTGGGTTGGTATTACATCTAGACATTTAGTAAGATTCATTGTTATAGTGTCTGGTTCATTTCTTAACAGTCTAATACCAAGTACAGTGTTAATCTCAACAATCCTATCACTGATACTAGAAATACCAAGCTCCTTCCTCATATTAAGAACCTTTGTAGATCTAGGACAGCCATGTATGCGGGGAGCCCCAGATCGACGAAATGTGATCAGTCACGAGGAAGGCTTCTCCAAATTCAAGTTCAATAAAAAAAACATAAGATGAGACCAAGTAAACCAAGTCCTAAATGATATAAACTGGGAAGATAGCCTAAGCATCACGGATCCTAACCTATGTCTAGAACAAATTAACTCTGTGGCACTTGAGGTTTGCTCAAGGCAAATTCCCTTAAGGAAAAGGAGGAGAAGATGTAAACTAGAGAGAGGCGCTCCCTATACAGGCGAAGGCAAAGAATAACGGAGCGGCTACAAGAGGCCAATATATCTGAAATACGTAGGGAGACACTGGTCAGAGAAATAGCAAACATCCAATTAAAACTAAAGGAATCTTACAGGAATCAAGAAACGCGGGAAGAACTAAAAGCCATAAATGAAATCGAAAGAAACCCAAAGTATTTCTTTTCTTATGCCAAATCAAAGTCGACAACAACATCCAGTATTGGGCCCCTACTTAAACGGGATGGGTCCTACACAGATGACAGCATGAAAATGAATGAGTTACTAAAATCCCAGTATGACTCAGTTTTTAGCGAGCCGCTAACCAGACCGAAAGTCGAAGACCTAAATAATTTTTTATGAGAGTGCCACAGAACTTGGTAGACGCAAGCCTATCTGACATTACCCTGGCGCCAAATGACTTCGAAAAGGCAATAAATGACATGCCCATGCACTCCGCTGAAGGCCCAGACTCATGGAACTCCGTGTTCATCAAGAACTGCAAGAACATCCTATGGAGAGGGAGCATGGACACTGGGGTCGTCCTGCAGTTACTAAAAACAACAGACAGCCCCACTCCACAAAGGGGGCAGTAAAGCAATAGCAAAGAACTACAGACCAATAGCGCTAACGTCCCATATCATAAAAATCTTTGAAAGGGTTCTAAGAAGCAAGATCGCCACTCATCTAGATACCCATCAATTACACAACCCAGGGCAGCATGGGTTTAGAGCAGGTCGCTCCTGTCTCAACTACTGGACCACTACGACAAGGTCTTGGATGCTCTAGAAGACAAACAGAATGCAGATGTTATATACACAGACTTTGCAAAAGCCTTTGACAAGTGTGACCATGGTGTAATAGCGCACAAAATGCGTGATAAAGGAATAACAGGAAAAATTGGTAGATGGATCTATAATTTCCTAACAAGTAGAACACAAAGAGTAGTAGTCAACAGAGAAAAGTCTGAGGCGGCTACAGTGAAAAGCTCTGTTCCACAAGGCACAGTACTCGCTCCCATCCTGTTCATCATCCTCATATCGGACATAGACATTGATATAAGCCACAGTGCAGTGTCTTCCTTTGCAGATGACACCCGAATCTGCATGACAGTGTCCACCGTTGAAGACGCTGCAAGACTCCAAGCAGACATCAACGAAATCTTTAAATGGGCTGCAGAAAACAATATGAAGTTCAATGATGAGAAATTTCAATTACTCAGATATGGAAAACGTGAGGAAATTAAAATCTCAAAGGAGTACAAAACAAATTCCAACCACACAATAGAGCGAAAAACTAATGTCAAAGACCTGGGAGTGATCATGTCAGAGGATCTCACCTTCAAGGACCATAACACCGTAGCAATCGCATCTGCTAGAAAAATGACAGGATGGATAATGAGAAGCTTCAAAACCAGGGATATCAAGCCCATGTTGACACTTTTCAGGTCGCTTTTTTCTATCTAGGCTGGAATATTGCTGCACACTAACTGCACCTTTCAAGGCAGGTGAAATTGCTGACCTAGAAAATGTGCAGAGAACCTTCACGGCACGCATAACTGCGATAAACCACC
>WNWK01037987.1:0-18176 GCA_009830355.1 Cherax destructor | reverse complement strand
AGAATGTGCCTTCCAGTGATTCTACGATATGCGATACAAAGCAGCAGGAGTCAGAAAAGGTATAGCACCAGCCAGTGAAAAATGTAGCATTAACAGTGTAGCAAGAATTGGGCGATTAAACGGATGACAGAAACTAATTTTAATGTTGGGGGAAAATGGACCCCAGAAAAAATTTTTCCAGAGCCTGCTAACCCATTCCAATTTTACCCCCTTAAGAAATAATGTCAAGTGGTTAGTCCATTTAACCCCCAAAAATACAAAAAAGCACTTACAATATTATACTTACGTGACTAATGAACAGAGAAAATGTTATTTTAGTGCCAGGAATTTCAATATTATTTATTCTGGACCCTATTTTGAAATTGGTCTTTCTTGAATTTTGTGGGAAATTCCATATTAGGAATTTCTGATCACTTTATTGGGTAGAAATAGGGTAAAGGGCAGTTTCTTGTACTCAAATAAATACAACCTCCCTCACTTAATGGAGTTCCCTTCCTAAGACCACGCTGGTAAACGAAATTTGCTAAGGAGGAGCCAAAAAGGTAGTGGGTTTGTGTGAACCATCTTTGATATTGTTTTAATGTCACCTTTGCACCATTTATAACATTTCTGGTATATTTTTTTAATGTTTATACAATATTGTACTGTATATTGTAATAAATATAGAATAAGAGGAAGTCAGCTCTAATGTACATTATTTAGGTATGCATACTGGTCAAAGAGCCTGTCGTAAGTTCGAGTTGTCGGTAAACAAGTACGTTGCTAAGTGAGGAGAGGCTGTAGAATAAAAGGAGTTCTGGCTAAACAGCTATGAGTTTGGTCGACTGGAACAAAGGAATTGGCCTAAATTATGGCTCAAAGTGGGAAAAATCACCGATGAGTAAATATTGCCGAAACCGCTAACTTTGCGAGAGTAATTCCGTAAGTTTTCCATCAAATTTTGTGCTTTTAGTTTCGTTACCTTTGGAAAATGATTCTCTATTATTTCATAAGAAAAAATACTTTTTTTTTTTTCAAATACTTCGACCCTGGGAGCATGTTTGCAAGCAGGTCTCGACCCTCAAAGGGTTAAAGTGTAGGTACTGTACTTCCCACCTCCAGGACTCAAGTCTGGCTAACCGGTTTCCCTGAATCCCTTCACAAATAATACTCTGAATCCCTTCACAATAATACTCTGCTCACACTCCAATAGCTCGTCAAATCCCAAAAATCATTCATCTCCACTCACTCTTATCTAACACGCGCACACATGCCTGCCGTATGTCCAAGCCCCTCGCACACAACACCTCTTTTACCCCCTCCCTCCATCCTTTCCGAGGACGACCACTAACTCCCCTCCACTACAGATTTATACACCCTCCAAGTGATCCTGTTTTGTTCCATTGTCTCTAAATGACCAAAGCACCTCAACAATCCCCTATGCTATATATCTATTTAATTTTTTTGCAAAATGTTGAAAGTTCCCATATATACAGCCTCTCCTCACTTAGCAACGTACAGGTCTCCCTCAACATTCGCGAGGGTTAGGGGGTCAAGAGCCTCGCGAATGTTGAAAAATCGCGAATGTTTGGTGCCCCAATATATTGTAGGGAAATATAATACAATACTGCTTCCTTAACCTGTTGAACCATGAACAATCATAAAACATTATAAAATAATGTACTATACAGTGGACCCCCGAGTAACGAAAAAACTTCATTCCAGAAGCCTGCTCAAGTGCCATTACCAACCGAATTTACTCCCTTAAGGAATAATGTCACGTAGGTTAGTCTATTTCAGGCCCCCAAAAATACACTTCTACAAGCACTTACAATATTATACTTACATAATTGTACGATTTCCAGGGTGTTCGTTACTCAGGGACCACTGTATAAATGTTATTTTGACATGAGCTGGCTGTGGAGGGAGGCCTGTAATAGTATAATTATACAATACATATTTTATAGTGTTGTGAAGTGTCATGGGGAATCAAGAGTTGCTGACACACTGCTGTTTCTCCCTCTGCTGTAGCTCTGCCCACTTTGTAATGATGCCAAATGTTGAATTAAATATGTATACATTAGAAAAAAATAAAAATGAAAATCCAACTTTATAACTTCATTTTAATTTGCATAACTCATATATTACAGAAAACAATAAAAAAGTAAAATACACATACAACGAATTGAGTTACAGAAAAATACATTAAATTCACCATCTAACATCGTTACGAAGTGGGAGAAGCTATTGGAGGGAGGGAGAGGCGAGCAGTAACATTCAGTGTCTGGTGAGTCGTCATGGGTGGTGGATGTTAGCCTTAGCGCTAATAAAATGTTGTGTAATTACACTAATATTAGTATTAAAGGTTATCTATCTATTACATTTATTCCAAATTGATATCAGAAACACGATAAATACCCTAGAACTGTAATAAAGACGCTGAAATGAATAATATATGCCATATTATATGAGTGGGGTAAGAGAAGCAGGCAGGCGCCACTCATAAGAGATGTTTACATCAGGGTAAACATGCCTAAATGCATTTATTATTTTTAGAATAATAATAATTTATAATAATTGATCTGGAGCACTTTAAATGCCATCAGTATTTGGTAGCTGACATTTAGAATACTCCACAGCAATTATTATTATTAATAATAATAATAATATTAATAGTATTATTATTATTATTTCCCTACAATATATTGTAGGGGAATAATAATAATAAATAATAATAATTGCTGTGGAGTGCTCTAAATGTCAGCTACCAAATACTACTAATAATATTAATATTTCGCTTCACAGCTACTGCTGTGAAGCGAAAAGTGCTGTAAAATGAATCATAGCCTTTTTTTACTTTCACAGGCATATAAAAGCCTGGTAACATGTTTACACTATCATATATCAAGTGAGCAATAGAGCTAGGCCTAAAAAATGCATACACAGTATACTTTCTTTCTTTCAACACGTTGGCTGTTTCCCACCGAAGCAGGGTGGCCCAAAAGAAAAAACGAAAGTTTCTCCTTTTACATTTAGTAATACAGTGGTACCTCGACTTACGATGGTCCCCAAACTCACCCTTGTATGTAAGTTTATTTTTTAAATGCTTTTGTAAGTGTAATTTGGGGGTCTAAAAGGACTAGTCTATTTTACAACATTTCTTAAGGAGATAAATTCGTTTGGTAATGACACTTGAACAGCATTCTGAATGAAAAATATCGTAAGTCGGTACCACTGTATATAAAGGAGAAGGGGTTACTAGCCCCTTGCACCCGGCATTTTAGTCGCCTCTTACGACACGCATGGACACAGTATACACATTACTCAAAATATTTTTGTCCTTAGCTCATAGTGAGTAGTGAATATATTTATTGTAGAAAGTCAGAATAAATGAAGAATGGGTATAAATGAAAACTGATGCATTAGTAAAACGCTGTAAAGTGAAGCACTATAAAGCTGGAAAGGGGGGGCACTTGTACCGCATACTTTCCTCTTACCTGCAACATTCCATGCCTAACATTGATGCTGGTTACTTTCCTTATACCTGCAACATTCCATGCCTAACATTGATGCTGGTTACTTTCCTTATACCTGCAACATTCCATGCCTAACATTGATGCTGGTTACTTTCCTTATACAGTGGTACCTCGACTTACGTTTTTAATCCGTCAGAGAGGGCATTTCTTAAGACGAAACAAACGTAACACGAATCAATTTTCCCCATAAGAAATAATGGAAATAAATTTAATCCGTCCAAGACTTCCAAAAGTAGTTAAATAAAATATTTTTTAGAGCTTTTTGACATTAAATAATAAATAATTTAATAAAGAATACCTAAATACACATGTAAATATTGAACAATAACATGTCACTTACATTTATTGAAGAGTTGTTGATGTGTGGAGGACGGGAGGAGGAGAAGGTTAGTAGTATGCTAGTGTTTGGAAGGGGAATCCTTCCATTAACACTGCAGGTACCAAGTTCTTTTCTGGGGTTACTGGCCTTTTCTTTGAATGCTACACTCCCTGCATGAATGCTACACTCCCTGCATGAATGCTACACTCCTGCATGAATGCTACACTCCCTGCATGAATGCTACACTCCTGCATGCCTACTACACTCCCTGCATCCTTGCTACACTCCCTGCATCCCTGCTACACTCCCTGCATCCCTGCTACACTCCCTGCATCCCTGCTACACTCCCTGCATCCCTGCTACACTCCCTGCATCCCTGCTACACTCCCTGCATCCCTGCTATACTCCCTGCATGAATGCTCACTCCCTGCATGAATGCTACACTCCTGCATGCCTACTACACTCCCTGCATGCCTACTACACTCCTGCATCCTTGCTACACTCCCTGCATCCTTGCTACACTCCCTGCATCCCTGCTACACTCCCTGCATCCCTTCTACACTCCTGCATCCTTGCTACACTCCCTGCATCCTTGCTACACTCCCTGCATCCCTGCTACACTCCCTGCATCCTGCTACACTCCCTGCATGAATGCTACACTCCTGCATGAATGCTACACTCCCTGCATGAATGCTACACTCCTGCATGCCTACTACACTCCCTGCATCCTTGCTACACTCCCTGCATCCTTGCTACACTCCCTGCATCCTTGCTACACTCCCTGCATCCTTGCTACACTCCCTGCATCCCTGCTACACTCCCTGCATCCCTGCTACACTCCCTGCATCCCTGCTACACTCCCTGCATCTTTGCTACACTCCCTGCATGCCTGCTACACTCCCTGCATGCCTGCTACACTCCCTGCATAAATGCTACACTCCCTGCATAAATGCTACACTCCCTGCATAAATGCTTCACTCCCTGCACATTCTTTACCACAGGCTTAGCACTAGGAGCTTTCCTTGGACCCATGGTAGCTTATTTAGCAGTTGCAAGCACTAAAAACAGTGGAATAATGACAATATACTGGTATGAATGCGTGGGTGTGGGTGGGTGGTCGCTCTTGCTTGTAAACAATAGCACACTGACGCTCCCTGGAGTGCGCGCTCAGCTGGGCTCCAAGCGAACAGGTCCGGTACGAAAGGCGTAAGACGAATCAATCAACGGATGTCGCATTCAAATTTCTTACGTTATAAGTAACGGATATCGAATATAACGTAAGGTGATAACAACGTAAGTCGAGGTACCACTGTACCTGCAACATTCCATGCCTAACATTGATGCTGGTTACTTTCCTTATACCTGCAACATTCCATGCCTAACATTGATGCTGGTTACTTTCCTTATACCTGCAACATTCCATGCCTAACATTGATGCTGGTTACTTTCCTTATACCTGCAACATTCCATGCCTAACATTGATGCTGGTTACTTTCCTTATACCTGCAACATTCCATGCCTAACATTGATGCTGGTTACTTTCCTTATACCTGCAGCATTCCATGCCTAACAGTGAAATGTGGGAATGTCACGTGTCAGAAAAAAAACATCAACAGCTGTCACCCTTTATTTGACTATATGCCAACAATATACAGGTAATATATTCTTTTGTATAATGTCATAGGTGCATTTTAGTTTAAAACAATGAGAGAAGCCTTTTAACGTTTAGCTTTACCACCACCCTTCCCTTTACTTGCAGCCTTACCCTTACCTGCAGCCTTACCTTTACCTGCACCCTTACCCTTACCTGCACCCTTTCCCATATCCCCAAAATTCCCTTTACCACCACCCTTTCCTTTGCCCCCAAATTTAGCTTTACTCTTTATTTTGGCTTTTATTTGATGATAACCCTTGCCCAATTTAGCAGCTCTATGATCTGATTTAGTTCGGTGCCTGCCACCCATTTTTGATCTTCTGCCATATTTCTTCCCACCTCTGCGTTCCAGATCCATTCTGAAAGATAAGAAGTTTTGGTTACTTAAAAACTATGCTTCTTGTATACAGGGAGATGGCTTTTGTAACATATTAGCTCAGTAATAAAAACACTGCATGTGTCATCCTGTTATAATCTATTAGACTATTATTATATTTGAGAAAGCTCTAAACCTGTAAGGTTCATACGCCTGGAAAATTGGCGACAATCAGGCACAATGCAAGTAAGGGAAGGATAGTTCCAAATTCTTTGGATCAAAAGCCCTTCACTGGCATCAAGGCATCTCCCTCCCACAAGGAAACAAAAGTGGGGGGGGGGATGCCTTGAGATTGGTGAGGGACCCTTGGTCCAAGGATTTGGAGATACACCTCCCATTCCTCAAGCACTGTATTACCCCTACATGCTTAGTACATACTTTCCCCATCACTGTAAAGTAATAACAATAATAATAGCAACTACTGTTGCAAATGCTATGGAATTTTCCTTCCCTGCCAATGTGTAAAACCATGAGTAATTTTGATGAACTTACATAACATTCTCATCTCTGATCTGCTTATGGACTGCTCCCTCCAGGTTCAGGTTTGGCTTGTCCATCTTCTCAAGAACTGCCATGTACCGCTTCTTCTCGACCTCGGCATCACCAGTGGTTTCTTCGTGCTTACGTTTCTTGCCCAAACCCTTAACTTTTTTCTCATTTGGAAGATCTGGCTGAAACTTGCCCAATGAAGCCGTTGCATGTCGTGCATAATGTGTGGCTAATCCCAGCTGCAATATGAGGAAAAATAATTAACTTGACAAAAGTACTTTTGTTACAGTAAGTTCTCATATAAAGCTATTGTATATAGCATGATTTTTTTTCTACATGCTAGTGCAAAGGTACATCCAGTGCCCTTGTGCAATCACATTTACAAAAAAATAAAAATTATGCACTATATAGAGGAACTTTATAAGAGCTTAATTGTAAAACACACCAAATAACCTATTACCACAAAGTAATAATTCACATTTTTTAACTAGTCTTCCAGAAATAATTTTTATTTGTAGGATTTAACTTCTTGCAGTTTAATTAACTATTTATTTAATATTTCTTGTTATATACTACCAAGCTCATACTCACATCTTTGGTTGAAGCATAGTCATTTCCAGTCACTCCAACATTAGGAACCTTCAGTTTTCTGTGCTTAGCTATATTTCGCAAGCGCTGATACTCGTTTTTGGCTATATTTTCCTTCTTTATCTCTGCTGCTTTGGCAAACTGATCCTCGTATGGGTCTGCATTATCAGGAACTTCTTTAACCCAGTTCTTCTCTTTCTCTGCTAGTATTTTACGGTACCCATACCGAGGTACAAATCGCTGTAAAATAACAGTAATTAAAAACAATCACCTTAAATACATTTGATGATTTTCTGCTATTTAAGAAATATAATGTAGAACCAGTAAAAAAAATGGTAGGCTCATTCACTTTGTGGAGCTAACTAATAATCTAAACTATTCTGTTAAACAAACTAGTAACCTTAGCAATTTTGTGGAACTAGCAACCTAAACTATTGTACAAACTAGTAACCTAAATCACTCTGTGGAGCAAACTGGAAACATACAAGCAATCTAAACAAATTTGTGGGATAAAGTAGTAACCTAAACAATTGTAGAATAGACTAGCAACCTCAGTCATTCTTAATAAAACTAGAAAATCATTCAGTGGCAGAAACTACCAATCTAAACGATTCAGAGAGGCAAATTAACCCTTTCAGGGTCTGTGCTGTTGTTCTATGGGTTTAAAGCCAGGGTCTGTGCCATAGTACTACGTGATGAGCTCAGCTCACTCAGATAAGCTGTGAGCAGTAAATTTGAGGCTAGATATGAGAGAATGGATCTATGTGGTAAGTGTGCACCATATAAAATAATAATCCTGCAGCACGCAGTGAATAGTGAAGAAAAAACTGCAACTGTGTTTTTGGTTTAAAACTGTGACTGCGGTGTATTTTCGTATGGTTTTTATGGTTGTATTCATGGTTTCTTGTTCTCATTTGATAGAATGGAATATATATTACAGAAATAGAGATGATTTTGATTGGTTTTAGGACTGAAAATAAAGTGGTACCCTGAGTTTCGTACTGCTCCCAACTCGAACAATTATGTAAGTGTATTATTGTAAGTGCTTTTGTAAGTGTATTTTTGGGGGTCTGAAACAGACTAATCTAATTTACATTATTCCTTATGGGAACAAATTCATTCGGAAAGGACACTCAAACAGCCTTCTGGAACGAATAAAGTACGAAACTCAGGGTACCACTGTATCTTGAAATTGTGCTCAAAACAGCGGAAATGTTTGATTTTTTGAAAATGTTCAAAGTAAACAAATCACATCACATGTCCAATACACGTCAACTGGTGAATCTAAAATGCATTCATGAATGCACTGATATTATTTATACAATTACAGTGGACCCCCGAGTAACGAGCAAAATTCATTCCAGAAGCCTGCTCAAGTGCCATTACCGAACGAATTTACTCCCTTAAGAAATAATGTCAAGTAGGTTAGTCCATTTCAGACCCCCAAAAATACACTTACAAAAGCACTTACAATATTATACTTACATAATTGTATGATTTCCGGGGTGCTCGTTACTCGGGGGTCCACTGTACAACAAATTTCCAAGAAAGTCTCCAAGACCGTAGGAATACTATCCAAGATACGGTACTATGTTCCACAATCAGCTCTCCTTATCCTGTATCACTCATTCATTTACCCCTACCTCACCTATGGAATCTGCGCATGGGGCTCAACAACAATAACTCATCTCAGATCATTAATAACACAACAAAAGGCTGCAGTCAGAATGATAACAAATTCCCACTCCAGACAAAATACTCAACCAATATTCAAAAATCTAAACTTACTCACCATACAAGACATCCATACTTTTTACTGTGCCTATTACATACATAGAACACTAAACTCAAATATTAACCCACCACTCAAACTTCTCCTTACCAACCTTAACAGGACACATGACCATAACACAAGGCACAGATCACTCTTCGGTGTTCCCAGTGTCCATCTAACACTATGCAAAAACTCAATGCACATTAAAGGCCCAAAAATTTGGAATTCATTACCAGTGATTACCAAAGAAACCCTACCTGTACCTCAATTCAAAACTCTGCTGAAAAACCACCTACTCACCCAAAACTAAATACACAATATTTAACATTACCTACAAAGTTAATTAATCACTTAAATGTATAAACCTGTTATAAATCATGCATACTTAGCTAACTTTGTTTCTATAGCATTAACAAATAAAATATAATCCATTCTCTTGTACTTTGTAACTCATCTAATGACCATATAAACTGTTACTGCAATACAACTAATTGTTTTGATTTGTTTAAACTGATTTAATAAATTGCATTACTACAATTAATAAATTATTATGTTCAATTTCACTACTTAAATACACAATTATTCTTACAGTGGACCCCCGGATTTCGAACTGCTCCCAACTCGAACAATTATGTAAGTGTATTTTTGTAAGTGCTTTTGTAAGTACAGTGGACCCTCGCTATTCGAACACTCCAAAACTCACCCTTTTATGTAAGTTTATTATTGTAAGTGATTTTATATGTGTATTTTTGGGGGTCTGAAATGGACTAATCTAATTTACATCATTCCTTATGGGAATAAATTCGTTTGGTAACAGCACTTGAACAGCATTCTGGAATGAGGGCGAGTTTTGCAGTGTTCAAATAGCGAGGGTCCACTGTATATTTTTGGGGGTCTAAAAGGACTAATCTAATTTACATTATTCCTTATGGGTACAAATTCGTTCGGTAACGGCACTCGAACAGCATTCTGGAACGAATTATGGCCGATAACCTGGGGTACACTGTACAGTGGACCCCCGAGTTTCGTAAACCCCGGAAATCGTTTATTTATGTAAGTATAATATTGTAAGTGCTTGTGGAAAAGTATTTTTGGGGGTCTGAAATAGACTAACCTACGTGACATTTTTTCTTAAGGGGGTAAATTCGTTCGGTAATGGCACTTGAGCAGACTTCAGGAGTGAAGTTTTTACGAAACTCGGGGGTCCACTGTATTTTGTAAATTGTCTACTATAATTTCTACCATTTAGTCTATTGTTAATTAATTTTAAGAATGCCCACAATGCTCTGCATATAGATGCTTTTGCCATGTACACCCCATTTATATCCAGAACTATGTACATCTTTGTATCATGTCACAATAAAAATTATTATTACAGTGGACCCACGGTTTACGTACTGCTCCAAACTCGAACAATTATGTAAGTGTATTTTTGTAAGTGCTTGTGTAAGTGTACTTTTGGGGGTCTAAAAGGACTAATCTAATTTACATTATTTCTTATGGGAACAAATTCGTTCAGTAACGGCACTCGAACAGCATTCTGGAACGAATTATGGCCGTTAACCGGGGGTCCACTGCATTATCAGCGGTTTCGGCATCTGCGGCAGGTCTTTGGGACGTATCCCCCACGGGTACGGGGGTCCTACTGTATTTTCAGCCTCACAAATAGGAGTAAATTGTATTTTTCTGCATAAGCAGTCAATACATGCAGTGTTTTCATATCTTGTGTGCTCAGCAGTAAGCCTGCTGGGCTTATTCTTCTCAGATCCAACATCTTTCCACTTGTAGAAGAATCTCCCAAAAGCACAGTGTCATCAGCAAAAAGCAACTGTGACAACTCCCACTTTGTATTTGCTTCTTTATCTTTTAGCCCAACACCTCTTGCCAAGACCCTCGCATTCACTTCTCTTACAACCCCATCTATAAATATATTGAACAACCACGGTGACATCACACATCCTTGTCTAAGGCCCACTTTTACTGGGAAATAGTCCCCTTCCCTCCTACACACTCTAACCTGAGCCTCACTATCCTCATAAAAACTCTTCACTGCTTTCAGTAACCTTCCTCCTATTCCATACACCTGCAACATCTGCCACATTGCCCCCCTATCTACCCTATCATACGCCTTTTCCAAATACATAAATGCCACAAAAACATCTTTACCCTTATCCAAATACTGTTCACCTATATGTTTCACTGTAAACACTTGGTCTACACACCCCCTACCTTTCCTAAAGCCCCCTTGTTCATCTGCTATCCTGCTTTCTGTTTTACTCTTAATTCTTTCAATAATAACTCTACCATACACTTTACCAGGTACGTACACTCAACAGACTTATTCCCCTATAATTTTTGCACTCTCTTTGTCCCCTTTGCCTTTATACAAAGGAACAATACATGCTCTCTGCCAATCCCTAGGTACCTTACCCTCTTCCATACATTTATTAAATAATAGCACCAACCACTCCAAAATTATATCCCCACCTGCTTTTAACATTTCTATCTTTATCCCATCAATCCCAGCTGCCTTACCCCCTTTCATTCTACCCACTGCCTCACGAACTTCCCTACACCCACAACTGGCTCTTCCACACTCCTACAAGATGTTATTCCTCCTTGCCCTACACAGAAATCACAGCTTCCCTGTCTTCATCAACATTTAACAAATCCTCAAAATATTCTCTCCATCTTCCCGATACCTCTAACTCTCCATTTAATAACTCTCCTCTCCTATTTTTAACTGTCAAATCCATTTGTTCTCTAGGCTTCCTCAACTTATTAATCTCATTCCAAAACTTTTTCTTATTTTCAACAAAATTTGCTGATAACATCTCACCCACTCTCTCATCTGCTCTCTTTTACATTGCTTCACCACTCTTTTAACTTCTTTTTCTCTCCATATACTCTTCCCTCCTTGCATCACTTCTACTTTATAAAAACCTCTCATATGCTAACTTTTTCTCCCTTACTACTCTCTTTACATCATCATTCCACCAATCGCTCCTCTTCCCTCCCGCACCCACTCGCCTGTAACCACAAACTTCTGCTGAACACTCTAACACTACATTTTTAAATCTACCCCATACATTTTCGACCCCATTGCCTACACTCTCACTAGCCCATCTATCCTCCAATAGTTGTTTATATCTTACCCTAACTGCCTCCTCTTTTAGTTTATAAACCTTCACCTCTCTTTTACTTACTGATTCTATTTTCCTTGTATCCCATCTACCTTTTACTCCCACTGTAGCTATAACTAAAAAGTGATCTGATATATCTGTAGCCCCTCTATAAACATGTACATCCTGAAGTCTACTCGACAGTCTTTTATCTACCAATACATAGTCCAACAAACTACTGTCATTACGCCCTACATCATATCTTGTATACTTATTTATCCTCTTTTTCTTAAAATATGTATTACCTATAACTAAACCCCTTTCTATACAAAGTTCAATCAAAGGGCTCCCATTATCATTTACACCTGGCACCCCAAACTTACCTACTACACCCTCTCTGCATGTTTCTCCCACTTTAGCATTTAGGTCCCCTACCACAATTACTCTCTCAGGTGTGTAAAAGAAGAAAATTGAAAGTGAATATAGGAAAGAGTAAGGTGATGAGGATAACAAAAAGAATAGGTGACGAAAGATTGGATATCAGATTGGAGGGAGAGAGTATGGAGGAGGTGAATGTATTCAGATATTTAGGAGTGGACATGTCGGCGGATGGGTCTATGAAGGATGAGGTGAATCATAGAATTGATGAGGGGAAAAGGGTGAGTGGAGCACTTCGGAGTCTGTGGAGACAAAGAACCTTGTCCATGGAAGTAAAGAGGGAATGTATGAGGTATAGTTATACCAACGCTCTTATATGGGTGTGAAGTATGGGTGATGAATGTTGCAACGAGGAGAAGGCTGGAGGCAGTGGAGATGTCATGTCTGAGGTCAATGTGTGGTGTGAATATAATGCAGAGAATTCGGAGTTTGGAAATTAGGAGGAGGTGCGGGATTACCAAAACGATTGTCCAGAGAGCTGAGGAGGGGTTGTTGAGGTGGTTTGGACATGTAGAGAGAATGGAACGAGACAGAGTGACTTCGAGAGTGTATAAATCTGTAGTGGAGGGAAGGCGGGGTAGGGGTCGGCCTAGGAAAGGTTGGAGGGAGGGGTAAAGGAAGTTTTGTGTGCGAGGGCTTGGACTTCCAGCAAGCATGTGTGAGCGTATTTGATAGGAGTGAATAGAGGCATAGGGTTTTTTAATACTTGACGTGCTGTTGGAGTGTGAGCAAAGTAACATTTATGAAGGGATTCAGGGAAACCGGCAGGCCGGACTTGAGTTCTGGAGATGGGAAGTACAGTGCCGGCACTCTGAAGGAGGGGTGTTAATGTTGCAGTTTTATAACTGTAGTGTAAAGCACCCTTCTGGCAAGACAGTGATGGAGTGAATGATGATGAAAGTTTTTCTTTTTCGGGTCACCCTGCCTTGGTGGGAATCGGCCGATGTGTTAATAAAAAAAAATAAATAAAAAAATAATTTTCTTTACAAATCTCTATTTAGAGAAACATGGATGTGTGTAGGCCCTCCTTGGCCTGCCCTGTCCCAGCTTTGCCTGCCTTGCTCTGCTGTGCCCTACACTGAAGCCCTGGGTAGCTTTAAAAATAGACTGGACAAATATATGAGTGAGAAAGGTTGAATTTGAGTAAGACCTGGCATGTGCCAGTAGGTCTATTGAAGTGAGAAGGGTGGGATTTCAGGACCTGCCTACCCTGGGCCAACATGTATACTGCAGTGCTCTTTCATTCTTATGCTCTTACCTACTTTTTCATTATGTATGTAAATTTTTAGGGGAACTATGTGCTCATAAGATGCAGATTATAACTCTAGGAACATTTATTTAAAAGAAAAATGGAACATATGGTCGGTAATATACGGTAACTAAAACAAGGAAAAATGAATGGACTATGGAATAAACCTTGATAATAAATACCGACAAATTGGTTTAGAAAGACACATAAGCAAACACTAGGACATATTTATTAGAAGAAAAGACAAAGACATATTTATTAGTAAACGTTTTGGTCCTGGGACCTTGATCACTTCTAACATACAGAGGTTAAAAAGACAGTATATATAGGCAGAGAGTGAGGTGTGAGTGACACATGATGACCTGAAAAAATTGACAAACAGGGATGAGGACTGGTAGACAATGAGATCATATGAATCCTGTGTTGTTAGGAATTTGGTACTTTGGGGGATTGAGTATCATGTATGACAATGTTTTAGAAATTTTGTAGTTTCCAGTACAGTGGACCCTCGCTTATCGGCAGTTCCTGTTATCGGCCAACTCGCTTATAGGCCGGTTTTTCGGCTTCTGGTTATCAGCCGTTTTTTCGCTTATCGGCCGTATGGGATGCGTCAACCCGCCGGCGATGCCACTTCCTCACGCATATCACACTAAGTCTGCATCTCTCTCTTGTTGAGTAAGGAATACTCTGCATGTTCATCCATTCATCCGTTCACTTTGATGCTTGTTCATTGATTGTGACTGAAATAAGCCACCATGGGGCCAAAGAAAGTTCAGAGTGCCAGCCCTTTGGTAAAGGGATGAGAGGGAAGAATGTGCCTTCTTCAGTGATTCTACGATATGTACGATACTAAAGCAGCAGGAGTCGATAAAGGCCATAGCGCCAGCCAGCGATAAAGTGTAGCAAGTAAGTTAAGCGATTAAGCAATAGAAAAATGACATGAAACTTAACTCCTCCATTGTTGTTTGAGGTACAGTAGGGCCCCACTTTTCGGCGTTTCGCCTTTCGTCATTCCGTTCATACGGCGAGTTCAAATTATGACCAAAACTTTTGTATACGGCGAGCGCCACCCGGTTTGTTTACATTTTCCTTGAGCACATCTCTCTATTATGTAATTATCACTCTTGGGCACATTAAATGTCTTATTTTATGTTAATATAGACATTTTCATTAATCCATCTATGATATTTTCTTCAAAATTATAAAAGAAACACGTTACAAAGCATATAAACATGCTGTTTATATGCTATGGTGTTGCCGGGCGGAGGGAAAACATTACGTAATATTAATAATAATCACTCTTGGGCACATTAAATGTCTTATTTTACGTTAATATAGACATTTTCATTAATTCATCTATGATATTTTCTTCAAAATTATTTAAAAAACACGTTACATAGCATATAAACATGATACATACACCCATAGAATAAAAATTGACAAATATGAGATTTGTTTACCAAGCGACTTTGTAGGAGTCGGAAGAATTACGTTTTCTCTAGTCAAACACAGGGATAACTGTAGAAAAATATTACTTTCATATGCCTTCACTCTATATATAGTTATTCACGACCCTTGTGGGTTTAGCACTTCTTTTTTATTATGATAATAATAATGGTAATACTATCATTAACTCTAAAAATAGTGTGTTGCATAAGAATGGGAGTGCTGCTGTTTGTTTATTTTGTACTAACTTGTACACAATGTAAGAGTATTTGTATTGTGAGGTAATTATTATTATAATAAAAAAAATTATTTTGAGGTAAAAGTCTCGCAAACTCTTACAAACGTATGTGAATGAACTAAAAGTGGACACGTATTAATCACATTCATTTCGCCTGACCAAGTGATCGCCCATTACCTGTTCAGTTTTTTTTTTTACCTTGTCTGAACTCTGTATCTCGTTCTCTCTCTCGTTTACTCTTTTGTTAACTAGTTGGCTCTCATTGACTATGGCGTCTAAGCTTAGTTGTGATAAAAAGAGGAGTCGTAAGCCTCATACTTTAAGTGCCAAGTTAGAAATGATTAAACTCAGTGAACTGACTTTTTTGTTTTATCCTAGGTTGTCTACGCATATTCTGCTATGTATGATAATCTATGTAACTATTTGTGTATACGTACCTGAATAAACTTACTAACAAGGTATATGTTGATCGCTGAGATAGCCATCAAATACAGTTACATATAGCAGCATATGTGTAGAGAACCCAGGATAACCCAAGAGTGTACTCACCTAATTGTGGTTGCAGGGGTCGAGACTTAGCTCCTGCCCCTGCCTCTTCACTGACCGCTACTAGGTCCTCTCTCTCATTGCTCTATGATCTTTATCATACCTCGTCTTAAAGCTATGTATGGTTCCTGCCTCCACTACATCACTTACTTGCCAGACTATTCCACTTCCTGACTACTCTATGGCTGAAGAAATGCTTCCTAACATCCCTTTGACTCATCTGAGTCTTCAACTAACACTCTTGCTAGGAGCTAATGCTGCTGGGGATTGCAAGTTAAAACCTATGATAATTTATCACTCAGAGAATCCTAGGGCCCTAAAGAACTATGCAAAAGGTAGCCTCCCTGTTTATTATAAATCCAATTTGAAAGCTTGGATGACAACTGATATTTTCATAAATTGGTTCACAGACTATTTTAAGCCAATGTTAATACTTTAAGGTAAGTAATAAGTGTACTCTGTGTGTATCTTACTTTTTATTATGTTTTTTAATGCCTAGTGATATTGCTAACTTAATATAAGTTAGTGTAAGCTTGTTGTCTGGCATTTATATGCATTTAGCAGTGGAAAAAAAATGGCGTTCTGCTTTTCGGCGATGTCTGCTTTAAGGCACTAGCCTGGAAAATAACCTGCCATATAAGTGGGGCCCTATTGTATATAGGGTGACTGACAACACCGCCACCTCTGCTGCCGCCTTCACCACCACTATGTAAGGCTTATCATTCAGTGGCCCTTATACACCCAACAACAAACAACACCACTCGTGATATACGTAACAACATTTTATTCATTCTAGAGTATACAGTGGACCCCCGGAAATCGGCCACCTCCCAACTCGAACAATTATGTAAGTGTATTTTTGTAAGTGTATTTTTGGGGGTCTGAAACGACTAATCTAATTTACATCTGTCCTTATGGGAATAAATTTGTTTGGTAATGCCCTCAAACAACATTCTGGAGCAATTATGGCGATTTCCGGGGTCCACTGTATGTCATGTTATTAATATTGTTTATTATGTCATATTAGATGAATTGTGATAGATAAATATGCCGTAGTGTTGATATTAGTGTCATATTGAAGGACTATCTTATTCTGTCTCCAAACAAACTCCTGCCGCCACCACCACTAGCCACATATGTAATAACATATTTTATTCATTCTAGTGTATATGAGGTTTCTATGCTATTTATATTGTTTATTATATCATATTAGATGAATTCTGATTGATAAATAAGCCATATAGAGTTGATATTAGCATCATATTGAAGTAGTATTTTGTCCTGTCTCCAAACAATACTCTCCTCCTGTCTTCAATAAAGGTATGTAACAGTGATTTAAATGTTCATTTATCCATTTCTTTAGTTATTTTATTTAGTTCTCATTGTTTTGTGTATGTAAAACTATAGTTAATGTTAAAAAAAAAAATTTGTTGATATTTTTGTCTCAAACGGATTAATTGTATTTACATTAATTCTTATGGGAAATATTATTTCGCTTTTCGCTTTTAGGCTGTGCTTCTGGAACGGATTACGGACGATAAGCGAGGGTCCACTGTATAATGTTCTGTGGTGTCGGTAATGGCGATTAACGAGGCTTCCAGACATCGTCTGCAAGCTTGTGCAATGAATAACTAAGGTTATGACCTGTAAAGAAAAAAAGCCTTACTGTACTATAAAACTGTATGATGAGGAAGACACAAAGAAGTGTGTTTGTTTACTACAGGCTGGTTCCATAAGTTCAAATTGTTCGGTCAGTTGCATAATATTAAATTTTCTGGTGAAAACTGCTTCTGCTGAGCACACTTCTGCAGGGAATTTTTCTGCTGAATTACAGGAAATTATTTCTGAGGGAGGTTATGAGCCACAGCAAGTGTTTAATGCTGATGAAACAAGTCTTTATTGGAAGATGCAAGCAAGAGCTTACATTATCCACCAAGAGAAAAGTGCATCAGGATTCAAGGCAGCAAAGGATTGCTTCAACTTGCTGTTTTATGGTAAACTGTCAGGTGATTCTAGAGAAAGTCCATGGTTATTTACTGCTTCAAGACTCCCTGTACTTTGAAAATACGGATAAAACCATCTTTCCCGGTCTTTGGAGGTCACACCAATCAGCTTGGGTGACACAGAAATTATTTAGAGACTGCTTAAGCATCACTTTATTACCAAAGTCATGTTTTTACTCGCATAGCAATAAACATGTATTCAAAGTTCTTTTCATGCTTGATAATTCACATATTCATGCAAAATTTTGGTGGATGTGCATCCATATGTAAAAGTTGAGTTTTTATCACCAAATACAGTGGTACCTCGACTTACGATATTTTCATTCCAGAATACTGTTCAAGTGCCATTACCAAAACAATTTATCCCTTAAGGAATGATATAAAATAGACTAGTCCTTTAGATCCCCAAATACACTTAC
>WNWK01037986.1:0-18176 GCA_009830355.1 Cherax destructor | reverse complement strand
GGAGAAAAGGGAAACGGGGAAAACAAGGAGGGCGGGAAAAAAAGGGGGGGGAAAAGGAAAGAGAAAAAACAAGGGAGAGGAAAAAAAGGGAAAAGGCAAGGTAGGGAGAGGCAAGGGGGGGAAAGGGAAGGGGGGGGAGAAAAAGGGGGGGAAAGGGGAGAGCGGGGGGAAGGGGAAGGGGAGGGGGGGAAGGAAAGGGAGGGAAAGGGAAAGGCGGGGAAGGCAAGGAGAGGCAGGGAAGGAAAGGAGGGCGGGAAAGGGAAAAGGGAGGGCAAGGGAGGGCAAGGGAGAGCAGGGGAAGGCAAGGGAGGGCGGGAGGGAAGGAAGGGAGAACAGGGAAGGAAAAGAGGAGGGCAAGGAAGCAGGGGAAGGCAAGGAAACAGGGAAGGCAAGGGAGGGCAAGGGAGAGCAGGGGAAGGCAAGGGAGAGCAGGGGAAGGCAAGGGAGGGCAAGAAAGCAGGAAGGCAAAGGGAGAGCAAGGAGAAGCAAGGGAAGGCAAGAGAGGGAAGCAAAGGAGGAGCAGGGAAAAAGGTAAGGAGAGCAGGGAAGGCAAAGGGAGGGCAAGAGGAAGCAGGGAGACAAGGGAGAGCAGGGAAGGCAAGGGAGGGCAAGGGAGAAGCAGGAAGGCAAAGGAAGCAGGGAAGGCAAGGGAGAGCAGGAAGAGAGCAGGGAAGGCAAGGAGCAAGGAGAGCAGGGAAGGCAAGGGAGAACAGGAAAAGAAGGCAGGAAACAGGGAAAGGCAAGGGAGGGCAAGGGAGAGCAGGGGAAGGTAAGGGAGGGCAGGGGAAGGCAAGGGAGGGCAAGGGAGAGCAGGGAAAGCAAGGGAGGGCAGGGGAAGGCAGGGGAAGGCAGGGAAGGCAAGGGAGGGCTGGGGATGACATGAACATAAAACAAATCAGTTGTGTAATCAAAAATAATTTTAATTCATTTATGTTTTTTATAGATTTAAAAGATTCATCAAATATTTATAATAATATTAATGTGTGTGTGTGTGTGTGTGTGTGTGTACTCACCTAATTGTGGTTGCAGGGGTCGAGACTCAGCTCCTGGCCCCGCCTCTTCGCTGTCCGCTACTGGGTCTCTGCTCTCCCTGATCCATGAGTTTTATCATACCTTATCTTAAAACTATGTATGGTTCCCGCCTCCACTATATCGTTCGCTAGACTATGTGTGTGTGTGTGTAAGTGTGTGTGTGTGTGTGTGTGTGTGTGTGTGTGTGTGTGTGTGTGTGTGTGTGTGTGTGTGTGTACGTACTCACCTAATTGTACTCACCTAACTGTGATTGCAGGGGTCGGTTCATAGCAATGTGTGTGTGTGTTTGTGTACTCACCTGGTGACCACACCTGGGTAATGGGTGGTCAACGCTAAGGGTTGTTGCGATCCAGGCAAGTGAGACAGACACACAGGAGAGAGACACACGGGTGAGACATAGGTAAGAGATACAAGTGAGACACAGGTGAGAGACGCAAGGAAAGTGAGACACACAGATGAGGCTCAGGTGAGAGACAAGCAAGACACTCAGGCAAGACATTCACCACCTACACTATCTTACCTGGGAACTTACCTGCTGGGTGAACCTCACAGCAAAGACCTACCTGCTTGTGGAATTTCGTAGCAGAGACCCACCTATTGGTGGAACCTCAAAGCAGGGATCTACCTGCTGGAGTCATCCTTTTCATCCTTGCTGCAGGCCAGCAGGAACAGCATGCCTGCCTGCTGCCCACAGCCCACGTCTTACCTGAGAAGGAGAGCAGCAAAGTATTAATTCTAAGAAGCTCCAACATAATCAACAGGAATTCTGTCGTGTGCTAAGACTCACGATGCAGCTAAGTTAGATATTACACGGAAAAACATGTGGCTATGTAAGGTATACTGCAATACAACGTAAACCAACATAAAATCTATGCCCTATATCGCAATACAACGTAAACCAACATAGAATCTATGACACATACTGAAATACAACGTAACCCAACATAGAATCTATGCCTTATACCGCAATACAACGTAAACCAACGTAGAATCTATGGCCTATACTGCAATGCAACGTAAACCAACATAGAATCTATGACCTATAACGCAATACAACGTAAACCAACATAGAATCTATGACCTATAACGCAATACAACGTAAACCAACAGAATCTATGACCTATACCGCAATACAACGTAAACAAACACTGAATCCATGACACATACTGAAATACAACGTAAACCAACATAGACTCTTCTGCTCTCTTTTTTCATTCAAAATTAGTTTTTCTTTCGCTCCCGGTATACTACGTCCTTCACTTATTTCAACATTATTTATAATTTCAGTCTTAATTTTTTTGTTTAAGAAATAAAAAAATAAAAACATTTTAAGTCAGTTTAGGTTGAAAATTGTCACTACATTTGTTATTTTATCTGCGGGGAAGTGGAAGAGAATCCTTCCTTCGTAAGCATATAATATTCACATTCGACTTACGATGTTTTCGACTTACGATGTTTTCTACTTACGATGTTTTCGACTTACGATGTTTTCTACTTACGATGTTTTCGACTTACGATGTTTTCTACTTACGATGTTTTCGACTTACGATGGGTTCGTCGGAACGTAACCCCATCGTAAATCGAGGCGCACCTGTACTTGAATGCGTGCCTAATATAGTACTATACACACAATTTGCAGATATACTACATGTTAGTCGCCTTTTATGACATGCGTGGCGTGTCATAAGAGGCGAAGGGGTTACTAGCCCATCCATGACCCCGGCATTGAGCTAGTAACCCCTTCTCTTGTATAAATTGCTAAATGTAAGTAAAAAAAAAACTTCTGTTTTTCTTTTTTAGGTCACCCTGGCTCGGTGGTAGGAGGCCGGTGCGTTAAACAGGATAATAAGACACAATATACAGTTTATGGCATTTTACTGAAAAGACGTTTCGTCCACTAGGGAATTTATCCACTGATGAAGTCCCCGGTGGAAGAAACATCGTCTCATTGAAATGCCATAACCTGCATACATTCTTTTAGTAAAGTAAAGTAAAGTAAATTTTATTTCTTTGCAATTTTACATAGATATTGGTAGTTACAATCATAAACTGAAGTGCAAGGAGAGCCATTGACATGCCATGGCATTAGGGGCAGCTTAATCTAATGACTTATAGACTATGAACATAATATTAGAGAAATTGATTGAGTTTATTCTAGTTATATATTTTATTTCAAATTACAATATGATGATATTATACTGTTAAAATTACAATATGATGATATTAAATTGTAACAAGTGTTTAAGAGGATGGTAATATAAAATTGAGATTATCTTAAGGAAAATAACATTGAGCATTTTTTAAAGTAATTTATAGTATGAGTATTTAGTTTTGGTGAGTAGGGGGTAACATAATAGTAGCATATTAGTAAAAATTTAAATTATCTTATAGGAAAATAATATTGAGCATTTTTGAAAGTAGTTTACAGTATGAGTATTTAGTTTAGGGTGAGTAGGTGGTTTTTGAGAAGAGTCTTAAATTGATTTTCAGACAAGGTTATCTTAATATTTACTGGTAATGAATTCCAGATTCTGGGGCCCTTTATGTGCATAGAATTTTTACATTGGTTGGTATGGACTCGGGGTATATCAAAAAGTGATCAGTGTCTTGTGTTGTGGTCGTGGGTCCTATTAAAGTTGTTGAGGAGAATTTTGAGCGGAGGGTTTATATTAGAGTGTAGAGTTTTATGTATGTAGTAGGCACAATAATAAGTATGAATGTTCTCTACGGTGAGTAGTTTTAAAGTTTTGAATATTGGTGGAGTATGCTGTCTAGAGTGGGAATTTGTTATCATCCTGACTTGTCGGTATATGACACCACTGATATGCAAAGTAAAGACAATCCTTGGCTCAAGCGACCTTCACCAGCGTCAAGGGTTACCTTGACGCTGGTGACCTTTTAAGAGCCAAGAGGCGAGAGCTGAACCCAAGGAAACTACACATATAACCCGTACATAGGAGACAGAAATTTGTGACGACGTTTCGTTCCGCCTAGGACTATTTACAAGTCACACTAACATACGACGGTGAGGGAGCCAGTATATACAGAAGAGGGTGACAGAGAGAGGAAGAAAGAAGTAAATGGAGAAGCAGTGGTAGAGGTAATGCTGGTAGTGAAGCAGTAATAGTAAAGGGAGTAGTGGTAGACGGAAAGGGGAGTGAAGGGAGGCAATAGTAGTAGAAGTAGTGGTAGTAGTAGTAGTAGTAATAGTAGTAATGGAGTAGTAAAGTAAGTCTAAAGACATATATACGAACCTTCGCAAACCCTACTAGGTACACGAACCTCAGTAAACTCTACTATGTAATTATATACACGAACCTCAGTAAACTCTACTATGTAATTATATACACGAAACTCAGTAAACTCTACTAGATAATTATATACACGAACCTCAGTAAACTCTACTATGTAATTATATACATGAACCTCAGTAAACTCTACTAGGTAATTATATACATGAACCTCAGTAAACTCTACTAGGTAATTATATACACGAACTTCAGTAAACTCTACTAGGTAATTATATACACGAACTTCAGTAAACTCTACTAGGTAATTATATACATGAACCTCAGTAAACTCTACTAGATAATTATATACATGAACCTCAGTAAACTCTACTATGTAATTATATACACGAACTTCAGTAAACTCTACTAGGTAATTATATACATGAACCTCAGTAAACTCTACTAGGTAATTATATATATGAACCTCAGTAAACTCTACTATGTAATTATATACATGAACTTCAGTAAACTCTACTATGTAATTATATACACGAACTTCAGTAAACTCTACTAGGTAATTATATACACGAACCTCAGTAAACTCTACTAGGTAATTATATACATGAACCTCAGTAAACTCTACTATGTAATTATATACATGAACTTCAGTAAACTCTACTATGTAATTATATACACGAACTTCAGTAAACTCTACTAGGTAATTATATACATGAACCTCAGTAAACTCTACTAGGTAATTATATACATGAACTTCAGTAAACTCTACTAGGTAATTATATACACGAACCTCAGTAAACTCTACTAGGTAATTATATACATGAACCTCAGTAAACTCTACTAGGTAATTATATACACGAACCTCAGTAAACTCTACTAGGTAATTATATACATGAACCTCAGTAAACTCTACTAGGTAATTATATACACGAACCTCAGTAAACTCTACTATGTAATTATATACACGAACTTCAGTAAACTCTACTAGGTAATTATATACACGAACTTCAGTAAACTCTACTAGGTAATTATATACATGAACTTCAGTAAACTCTATAGGTAAGTTATATAGAGAACTAGTAAACTTATAGTAATCTCATATACACGAACTTCAGAAACTCTACTAGGTATATACAGAACCTCAGTAAACTCTACTAGGTAATTATATACACGAACCCTTTAGTAAACTCTACTAGGTAATTATATACACGAACTTCAGTAAACTCTACTAGGTAATTATATACACGAACCTCAGTAAACTCTACTAGGTAATTATATACATGAACTTCAGTAAACTCTACTAGGTAATTATATACATGAACTTCAGTAAACTCTACTAGGTAATTATATACACGAACCTCAGTAAACTCTACTAGGTAATTATATACACGAACTCAGTAAACTCTACTAGGTAATTATATACCCAGGGGTCGGCGAACTTTTGGTATTACCCGAAAATAAATTTGTGTACAGCGAAATTACCCACTAGTCTTGAAAGTCCACAGAATCTGAAAAAAATACACAAGGAGAATTCCAATTCAAAATAGTTTACTGAATCCATTTGAATGGAGAATAGTCCAACAAACTGAAAAGTATGTATTATACGCGATAAAGCAACTTTAGAAATAAAACACAAAATTAACAAAATAATAAAATGAAAAATAAACTGCATGAAATAAAAAACAGAAACAGACAAATTTAATAAAAATCCCATTAAGGAACTAAAGAATTTCATTGAAAACATTTTCACTTCAGGTTTTGGAGCAATGAAGTTGTTTCATTTTTGATACATCATCAAAATTAGGCTTTTTGATGTCAGAGCAATTTGGACCTGTTTCAACAATTTCTGGAGTTTGCTTTCAAGTTAATGATAGTGGAAAATTCTTGTTCGCTAAGATAGGTAGTTGCAAATGGCAGCAGTGTTTTTATTGCTTCCTCGTGTGCAATATAACTTTCGTAATTTGCCTCGTTTATTAAATAATACATTTTTGTGCAGTTTTATATATGTTTATTGAGCCTTCACTACCCCGAGATTTTCATTTTTACCCCATTTGGGGTAATTTACCCCAGTTCCCCGACCCCTGATATACAGAACCTCAGTAAACTCTACTAGGTATAAGTTACAAAAGAACTGAGTTCAAACAGAAATCACACCAGAACAAAATGGTAAGATTCCATTGGGGGGGGGGGGGGGGGGGGGGGGGGGGGGGGGTCATAGTACTAGGGGAAGAGCACAACTTGTAGTACCCACAGTCAGTGGCCAGGCTTCAAACACCTTTTATTGTACAGCAATAAAGGAATGGAACAGACTGCCTGCACATGTCAAAGCCAGTCATAGCATGAGCCAGTTCAAGAAGAGAACCAAGGTACCTAATGAATGTTGCGACAGAAAGGAGGAGAATGATTTTTATTTTTAGTTAACACACATGTATATGTAAATAACTCTTTTACCTTATTCCTAGTATACATATATCCTTTATAATATAATGACATATATATCCTACAATGTAAAAATTAAGTATAAAAGGACCCCAATGGAAATAAGTCACTCTGTCTGACTTTTTGGGTTATCCTAGGTTCTCTACACATATGCTGCTATGTATGATAATGTATGTAAATGTATTTGTGTATACCTGAATAAACTTACTTACTTACTTACTTACCTTACTAGGTAATTATATACATGAACCTCAGTAAACTCTACTAGGTATTTATATACACGAACCTCAGTAAACTCTACTAGGTAATTATATACATGAACCTCGGTAAACTCTACTAGGTAATTATATACATGAACCTCAGTAAACTCTACTAGGTAATTATATACATGAACCTCGGTAAACTCTACTAGGTAAATTACAAATTAGAACCGGGAGTTCAAACAGAGAATCACAACAGACCCACAGACGATCATGGAGTCGCTTCCATTTAGGTAAATGACAAAATTCTTTTCAGAAGCAATGACTGGAAAGGTTCAGTTGCACAGCAGGACGTGATTTTTGGCTTTGGTAGAAGTTTCTGGCAAAGGAATATACCCATGAGAGAATGACTGAATTGCATGTGGATGGTCATGAACACAAGATGACCGAACATGTTCAGTGTTAGCACCAACAAATGATCGACTGAAGTGTGCAGTGTTAGTACCAGGAAATGATCGACTGAAGTGTGCAGTGTTAGTACCAGGATATGATCGACTCTAGTGTGCAGTGTTAGTAACAGGAAATGATCGACTGAAGTGTTCAGTGTTAGTACCAACAAATGATCGACTGAAGTGTTCAGTTAGTACCAGGATATGATCGACTGAAGTTGCAGGATATACAGGAAAGATCGACTGAAGTTGCAGTGTTAGTACCAGAAATGATCGACTGAAGTGTCAGTGTTAGTACCAGGATATGATCGACTGAAGTGTGCAGTGTTAGTAACAGGAAATGATCGACTGAAGTGTTCAGTGTTAGTACCAACAAATGATCGACTGAAGTGTTCAGTGTTAGTACCAGGAAATGATCGACTGAAGTGTGCAGTGTTAGTACCAGGAAATGATCGACTGAAGTGTGCAGTGTTAGTAACAGGAAATGATCGACTGAAGTGTTCAGTGTTAGTACCAACAAATGATCGACTGAAGTGTTCAGTGTTAGTACCAGGATATGATCGACTGAAGTGTGCAGTGCTAGTAACAGGAAATGATCGACTGAAGTGTGCAGTGTTAGTACCAGGAAATGATCGACTGAAGTGTTCAGTGTTAGTACCAGGATATGATCGACTGAAGTGTGCAGTGTTAGTAACAGGAAATGATCGACTGAAGTGTTCAGTGTTAGCACCAACAAATGATCGACTGAAGTGTTCAGGAAATTATCAGGAACACAGAAAATTAATGCTTGTAATTTTACGCAGAAAAAAGTGAAACGCAATATTGCAGGATTACAACAGCACCTCCCAGTAGCAAGCAGCAGCAGCAGCACAAATTTTGGCACAAACAACAATAGTAGCAAAAATATCAAGCAGATTCAGCACCCAGCAACAAGCACTGCAACACGGAAACTCAACAGCAGTAATGCCAACGTCAGCAGCATCACCGCCGCCAACACATACAACAATAGTAATACCATAAACACCTATAGTATTAACAGCACCAACAGTAAGCATCAACAACAGAAACAGCATCACCATCAACAGCAGCAGTTCCAACACCAAGCCTCATCAGTAGCACCATCAACAAAGACATCACAAGTATCAACAGCTGGGTAGTATCTTCATTTTGAAGACGTTTCGCCCACCAGTGTCTGATTCATCAACTTGACGGTATTGCATCTTCCTCAACAACAACAGCAACACTATCATCAGCACCAACAGCAGGCAGCAGCAGCAGCACCAACAATAACAGCACCTCCACAAGACACGACGAAGTGTAAGAGAATCAATGGAGTCAAGAGGGCTGGTGGCGGCCTTACTCGTTGCTACAAAGGTTAAGAGGTGTGGACTCTTCCTCTGTGGTGTGGAGTGTTCACTGACGCGGCTACCACTACCATCTTCCTCCCTTCCTCGTTGGGTTTCAGGGTCACGTCAGTTCCACTGTCTTATAATAAGTTCATTTTCCCCTATAATTTACCTTGTCCATAATAACTATCGCATTTGCTTTGTCTGCTTTCGTAAGGTTAAGTCCAGAATCTTCCTTAATTCATGGTATGACTTAACAAATCTTTGAGGACAATTGTATTGCACAACCAATAAGGAGGTCATTAGGCCAGGGCGCCCTGTTTAATGAACGACACAAGGAAGAAAAAACCTACGACTTGTGAAAATGTAGTGTGGGAAAGTAGATGGTCAGTGTGAGTGTAAGATGAATAATGTAAACTAATGCTATAGACTTTCCTTGTCAAAAGAAGTTACTCAAAAAGGCAGTTAACGTTAAAGGTGAAAGCATGGGAGAGGTGCCTAAGGAGGAGCGGAGGTACAAGTCAAGTTCACATGTATGGTGTGGGCAGCAGGAAGCCAGGAGTCATCACCCTGATAAAATGTGTCTCTTTGAAGAAGTGAATCAGAGAGTTGACGACAGGTGGATAGTCGTCGTGGAGGAGGTCGTCGTGGAGGAGGTCGTCGTGGAGGATCGTCGTGGAGGAGGGAGTCAGCTGTGCACGGGAGGAGGTTCCGTTCAGAGACGAAGGAGAGGATGATATTGGTGGCAGGTGCTGGTTGCCTGTTCTTCGTGGTCGCTTAGCTACTCGGTCATTAGGTGTCAAGGCGATAAATTAGACACATGTGTAACAATTGGGTATCTTTATTAAGGAAACGTTTCGCCACCCAGTGGGTTCATCAGTCTAATACAAAGAAGAAAGGTGATCATAAGGAGTGTGAGGTAATCAGTCCCTCAGCTTGGAATCGATGTAATCAGTTGATCAATATTGAAAAGACTGATCGACTGATTACATCGACTCCAAGCTGAGGGACTGATTATAAACAGTCAACAACAAAATGCTTCGAAGACCAAAGTAGTAATTTCCAACTAATTTTAGGTCACTGATTATGAATATCATGGTTAAAATTGTTTGTTAGCTCTACTTTTCAATATAGACCTACGTGTCACAACAGGTTGCAACAGGCTTGAGGCAGTGTGTTTCTTACCACACTCACAGTCTCACTGACCTTCATTATTGTTCCAGCAGTCATACAAGGTGGTTGTGATGTCCAAGTTTATATTTTGAGGTGAAAGGTTGGTGATTTTCTTAGTTAAACACTTTTTAAACTTATAATAAATATTCACTGAGCAAGCTATTGATATTCATGTGAGGTATATTATATTAATTTTATTTTCCTTCTGAATGATATAAATACTTCAGCTTAGCTGTCATGCTCTGTATTATAATGATAAATTAATAAATAAATTTTCTATTTATCTTCTAATTGTTTGTTGTTTTCTTCTTTCAGATGCCTCGTACTTGTGTAAATAATGCAGATTCAAGTATTTAACATCAAAATTCCCCTCACTGAGCGACGTTAAGATAAGAGAGGGAGTCTTCACTGGTCCTCAGATTCGAGAGCTTCTTAAAGATGGTGACTTTGAATCAGACCTTCATGGGGAGGAGAAAGCTGCTTGGGAAGCATTCAAGTTAATGTCGAAGGGATTTCTCGGAAACAGAAGGGAAGGCAACTATGGTGGAAAAACCTCATCAAGGTTTACAAGAACATGGGATATAACATGTCACTTAAAATCCACTTTTTGGACTCACATTTAGACTTTTTTTCCAGCGAACTGTGGGGCAGTTAGTGACTAACATGGTGAAAGGTTTCACCAAGATATTTCAACCATGGAAAAATGGTACCAGGGCAAATGGGGCACAAGAATGCTTGCAGACTATTGCTGGACATTGGCAAGAGATGATTCTTCAGCCCAATATAAGCGTCAAGCAAAAAGGCAGAGAGTAGGTACGAATTAGAGTTTAAAACATACTGACACATATTGTACGTTATAAAATAATAAAATATTACATGTCTCGTATCTTTAAACCTATAACCAATAAGCATTTTTCAACAGAGATGTGTCATAACATTTAGTAGTATCGTGACAATCTGTGATATGTCGTGTAGGATAAGCAACATTGATATCTAGTGAGGTATTGAGTGATTGATATTTAGTGAGGTATTGAGTGATTGATATCTAGTGAGGTATTGAGTGATTGATATCTAGTGAGGTATTGAGTGATTGATATCTAGTGAGGTATTGAGTGATTGATATCTAGTGAGGTATTGAGTGATTGATATCTAGTGAGGTATTGAGTGATTGATATCTAGTGAGGTATTGAATGATTGATATCTAGTGAGGTATTGAGTGATTGATATCTAGTGAGGTATTGAGTGATTGATATCTAGTGAGGTATTGAGTATTGATATCTAGTGAGGTATTGAGTGATTGATATCTAGTGAGGTATTGAGTGATTGATATCTAGTGAGGTATTGAGTGGTTGATATCTAGTGAGGTATTGAATGATTGATATCTAGTGAGGTATTGAGTGATTGATATCTAGTGAGTATTGAATGATTGATATCTAGTGAGGTATTGAGTGATTGATATCTAGTGAGGTATTGAGTGATTGATATCTAGTGAGGTATTGAGTGATTGATATCTAGTGAGGTATTGAGTGATTGATATCTAGTGAGGTATTGAGTGATTGATATCTAGTGAGGTATTGAGTGATTGATATCTAGTGAGGTATTGAGTGGTTGATATCTATTGAGTGACAAACACTAAGTGTTGTAACTGCGACAGTGACAGTCATGGTTACTGACAATGTTGTGAAAGACAGCGACACTGAGCGACACTGATAAACTGTGCTACACTGCCTTCACAACATTACCTGTAGAAATGAATATGTTACTATTATATATTTTCTGTATGACCATTTTTTTTTTTACAATATACTGTGTTCTCTCTCTCTCGGTCACCAAATGTTATTACTGCGCATTTTTGTTTTAACTTTGCTTGACTGAGCCTGCCATCCCTTCCTCCCCCCCCTCTCTCTCTCTCTCTTTTTACACAGGGTTTGACAAGGTTAGGTTAAAGATCCCTAACTTTACTGACAAGCTATTGACAAGTTAAGGATTCCTAACTTCATTGACAAGCTAAGAGTTGTTACCTACATCAGCTCATTTGAAAGCATTTTTATTGTTATGAAACATACAAGTATGGAACAGGATGAAGTTGGAGCCATCTGTGGATCAGCATTTTCATTTGATCAACTGACTTTATCTCGTTGACATCATAATGGTGTACGAATGTGTTCCAGACTCGAGTCATCCTGGGAATAAATGATCTCAAATGAAGTGATGTTCTGGAGAAGGGTACAGCCAGAGTGAAGTTGCTGCTGGCTGCCCGTCTTGTGGTATAGAAGCTTGCTTCTCGCTGTTCTCGAAGTGGAGCCAAGTGTGGTACTTTGACAATGTTGACCTTGTACATAACAGTAAGGCCGCCCACATCCCTCCTATTTTGAAGGCTCTGCTGAAATGACAGATCTATCTAGGATGGGTCCAGGCGAGAGATGAGACGTCTTGCTCTGTTCTCTACTCTGTCAAGCAGTCGCAGATAAGAGGGATAGGGGGGTACAGGCAAACCAAGAAAGTGGAGCATACTCAAGGTGTGAGCGTACTTGTGCCTCATACAGAATCTTGCAACCCCTACTGTCAAGCAGATGCGAGATACGTCGATATGCTGTAAGTTTCCTGGCTGCCTTGTTTGCAAGATTTACAACGTGGTTCTTCATGGTCAGTTTGGAGTCAAATTTCACCCTAAGGATATCAACTTCTTCCCCAGGTACCAACACTCTCCCATTCATACTTACTACTGCTCCGGCATTACCATCATGGTGCCGTGGGTACGGGAGTAAATTCTTGGGTAGTTTTGGGTAGGGGTGGTTTTGATAAGGACTTGCCTTGTATGGGCTAGTAGGCCTTCTGCAGTGTTCCTCCATTCTAATGTTCTTATGTTCATCATTTGTGCTTTCTCAGGTGCAAATGTTACCTGCCATTGGTTTCCCCACGATGATATAGCTCTTAGCTGGTGATTGATGTAGTTTAGAGCAGCTGGCATTTCTTCTCTTGGATAAGTAAATGTCAGAGTACAGTCGTCTGCATATGCATGGGATTCTGGGATGAGATGAAGGTCATAAGAACATAAGAAAGAAGGAACACTGCAGCAGGCCTACTGGCCCATACGAGGCAAGTCCATGTCACCCCCCGGCTTAGACCAATGACCCACCTAGTCAGGTCACATCAACTTAAGGAAGGGGTACGGCATCAGACCCACTAGCACAAGCTAGTCAGGTCCTGCTCACACCCACTCATGTATTTATCTAACCTATTTTTAAAACTACACAACGTTTTAGCTTCTATGATGGTACTCGGGAGTTTGTTCCACTCATCCACAAGTCTATTACTAAACCAGTGCGTTCCTATATCCTTCCAGAATTTAAATTTTTCCAACTTGAAACCATTGCTCCTGTCTTGGCTAGATATTTTTAGCACGCTATTTACATCCCTTATTTATTCCTGTTTTTCATTTATACACCTCAATCATATCCCCCCTAATTCTACGCCTTTCTAGAGAGTGCAGATTCAGGGCCCTCAGTCTATCCTCATAGGGAAGATTTCTGATACATGGGATTAACTTTGTCATCCTCCTTTGTACGTTTTCCAGTGCATTTATATCCATTCTGTAATACGGTGACCAAAACTGTGCAGCATAATCTAAATGAGGCCTAACCAAAGATATATAGAGTTGAAGAACAACCTGAGAACTTCTATTATTTATACTTCTTGATATGAAGCCAAGGATTCTGTTAGCTTTATTGCGAACACTTATGCACTGTTGTCTTGGTTTCAGATTACTGCTAACCAGAACTCCTAAATCCTTTAGTTTATATGTGGCATCGTTATTTTCCAGTCCAACATTTAGAACTTTGTATTTGTCTATATTAAACTGCATCTGCCACTTCTCCGACCACTGCATCAGTCTATTCAAATCATCCTGGAGTGCTCTAATGTCCTCACCAGAATGAATTGGAAAGCCTATTTTGGTGTCATCAGCAAATTTGCTTTTGTCGCTATTTATTCCCTCATCTATGTTATTGAAGTAGACATTTCATAACAATGGTCCCAGCACACTTCCTTGTGGAACACTTGTCCCAATAGGATGTCTTACTGATTCTGTATTGAGAACTACCCTTAGAGATCTACCATGAAGGTAATCACTGAGGAGACATAGTGTAGAGCCTGCAATTCCCAGTGCTTGCAGTTTTGCCAAGAGGCCCTGGTGCCACACTCGGTCGAAAGCACCAGCAATGTCCAGTACTACTACACAGCTGACTTTGGATTCATCCAGTGACTGGTTCCATTTAGCGGAGAGGTTTAACAACAGATCAGCAGCAGAGTAACCTTTCCTGAAGCCATATTGACGGTCACAAGAGTAGTGGTAGTCAAATCTGTCGTGTCTTGAGATTATTGTCTCAAGGATCTTGCCAGTGATTGACAGGAGTGACACTGGTCTGTAGCTGCTGATTTCTGCTCTGTCTTCTTTTTGTGAACAGGGACTACATTTGCCTCTTTCCACAGAGAAGACCATTTACACTGTACTAGGCAGTGCTGAAAGATGCGAGTTAGAGGTGCTGCTAGCTGGTCTGCACATCTTCTCAGCAATCTTGGGCTCAACTTGTCTGGGCCCACAACCTTTTCTTGGTCAAGCGATTTAAGAAGATGCACCTCCTCCTGCCTTATTGTCACCACTGACAGTTTTGACACAGTTCTTGCAGCTAGCCAAGGAGGGTCCCTTGCTGGATCAGGAACTTGCATTTTGGTAGCAAAGTGTTAGGCAAAGAGGTCCGCTTTCTCTTGACTACTAGTAGAGGTGGTCCCAGCCTGTCGATTTAGAGGTGGAATAAGTTCATCAGGCAGATAACCTTGTCTGTCCTTGACCAGGGACCACCAGGTTTTGGAGTCCACTCTACCTGATGCTAGCTTTCTTTTTGTGTCCACATCCCATTTAGAGATGGCCCACTTTTGAACTTCACCCATATGCCTACAGGCTTGCCTGTGCAAGTTCCTGTTATAGGTAGTATGATGTCTCTTATACCTTCGCCATGCATTGTACTTAGCACCAGCAGCCTCACTACAACGAAAGCCAAACCAAGGTTGATCTGTAGGCATCGTCACATATTACCGGTGAGGGATGTGTTCTTGTTGTAGATTAAGGATGTGTCCAGTGAAGGCATTCACTGATTGTCAACATCCCCTTGGAGAAGAGTATTCCAATCGGTGGTGGCGAGCTCAGAGCAAAGGGCTGGCCAGTTACCTCTTTCCCATAGCCAGGTTGTGCGTTTGGACTCCTCACCTCGTTCTGTTTTGATCTTCAGTGTCGTAAAAACAGCCTTGTGGTCTGAGGGGCTGACAAGTGACTATACCTTCTGCCTGATCCCTCACTACTGGGTCAAGGGAGGAGCCAGAGATGTGAGTTGGGAAATCAACAAAGTTTCTCATAGTCAAACATCGCAAGAAGGTCATTCTCTCTCTCTCTCTCTCTCTCTCTCTCTCTCTCTCTCTCTCTCTCTCTCTCTCTCACACACACACACACACACACACACGTAATTAAGTACAAATCGATGAGTAAACACAAAACGCAGTGTGTCCTCATAAAGACTGAAAAACAATGCACACCTAGAGGAGAGTGAGGGTGTGAGGCAGCAGACCTAGAGGAGAGTGAGGGTGTGAGGCAGCAGACCTAGAGGAGAGTGAGGGTGTGAGGCAGCAGACCTAGAGGAGAGTGAGGGTGTGAGGCAGCAGACCTAGAGGAGAGTGAGGGTGTGAGGCAGCAGACCTAGAGGAGAGTGAGGGTGTGAGGCAGCAGACTAGAGGAGAGTGAGGGTGTGAGGCAGCAGACCTAGAGGAGAGTGAGGGTGTGAGGCAGCAGACCTAGAGGAGAGTGAGGGTGTGAGGCAGCAGACCTAGAGGAGAGTGAGGGTGTGAGGCAGCAGACCTAGAGGAGAGTGAGGGTGTGAGGCAGCAGACGTAGGAAAGTGAGGGTGAGGCAGCAGACGTAGGAAAGTGAGGGTGAGGCAGCAGACGTAGGAAAGTGAGGGTGAGGCAGCAGACGTAGGAAAGTGAGGGTGAGGCACCAGACGTAGGAAAGAGTGAGGGTGAGGCAACAAACTTAGGAAAGAGAGAGAGAGTAAGAGGCAGTAGACGTAGGAAGAGGGTGAGAGGCAGCAGACGTAGGAAAGAGAGAGGGTGAGAGGCAGCAGACGTAGGAAGAGGAGGGTGGAGGCAGCAGACTAGAGAAAAGTGAGGTGTGACAGCAGACCAGAGGAGAGTGAGGTGTGACAGCAGACGTAGGAAGAGTGAGGGTGTGACAGCAGACGTAGGAAGAGTGAGGGTGTGACAGCAGACTAGGAGAAGTGAGGTGTGACAGAAGACCTAGAGGAGAGTGAGGATGTGACAGCAGACGTAGGAGAGTGAGGGTGTGACAGCAGACGAGGAAAAGTGAGGTGTGACAGCAGACTTAGAGGAGAGTGAGGGTGTGACAGCAGACTTAGGAAGAGTGAGGGTGTGACAGCAGACGTAGGAAGAGTGAGGGTGTGACAGCAGACGTAGGAAGAGTGAGGATGTGACAGCAGACGTAGGGAGAGTGAGGGTGTGACAGCAGACGTAGGAAGAGTGAGGGTGTGACAGCAGACGTAGGAAGAGTGAGGGTGTGACAGCAGACGTAGGGAGAGTGAGGGTGTGATAGCAGACGTAGGGAGAGTGAGGGTGTGACAGCAGACGTAGGGAGAGTGAGGGTGTGACAGCAGACGTAGGGAGAGTGAGGGTGTGACAGCAGACGTAGGGAGAATGAGGTGTGAAGACAGACGTATGGAGAGTAGGGTGTGACAGCAGACGTAGGGAGAGTGAGGGTGGACAGCAGACGTAGGGAGAGGAAGGGTGTGACAGCAACGTAGGGGAGAGTGAGGTGTGACAGCAACGTAGGGAGAGTAGGGTGTGACAGCAACGTAGGGAGAGTGAGGTGTGACAGCAGACGAGGGAGAGGGTGCGACAACAGACGTAGGAGAGTGAGGGTGTGACAGCAGACTAGGAGAGAGTGAGGTGTGACAGCAGACGTAGGGAAGTGAGGTGGAACAGAACCAGGGAAAGTGAGGGTGACAGCAAAGGGAGAAGTAGGTATGACAGCAACGTAGAAGGAGGTGACAGCAACGTAGGAAGGTGAGGGGTGACAGCAGACGTAGGAAGAGTGAGGGTGTGACAGCAGACGTAGGAAGAGTGAGGGTGTGACAAGAACGTAGGAAAGAGTGAGGGTGTGACAGCAGACGTAGGAGAGTGAGGGTGTGACAGCAGACGTAGGGAGAGTGAGGGTGTGACAGCAGACGTAGGGAGAGTGAGGGTGTGACAGCAGACGTAGGGAGAGTGAGGGTGTGACAGCAGACGTAGGGAGAGTGAGGGTGTGACAGCAGACGTAGGAAGAGTGAGGGTGTGACAGTATACCAATACTGAATAGAAAGACAGAGAGAAACTGGAGACAAAATGAGTGGGGACAGAGATGGACGACAGGTAATGGAACACTGAGTGTGAAAGAAGATAAGAAAATGTAGAACTGGAGATGTAGAACTGGAGATATAGCTGGAGATTACAACTGAGATGAGAACTGAGATGTAGAACTGGAGATGTAGATGGAGATTAGAACTGGAGATGTAGAACTGGAGATGTAGAACGAGATGTAGAACTGAGATGTAGAACTGGAGATGTAGAACTGGAGATGTAGAACTGGAGATGTAGAACTGGAGATGTAGAACTGGAGATGTAGAACTGAATTAGAACTGGAGATGTAGAACTGGAGATGTAGAACTGGAGATGTAGAACTGGAGATGTAGAACTGGAGATGTAGAACTGGAGATGTAGAACTGGAGATGTAGAACTGGAGATGTAGAACTGGAGATGTAGAACTGGAGATGTAGAACTGGAGATGTAGAACTGGAGATGTAGAACTGGAGATGTAGAACTGGAGATGTAGAACTGGGAGGAGGAAGAGATACAAAGTGGAGATAAAATGTGTAGCAGTAAATCCTTAGTGAATGGGAGATAATCAGAATTATTCCGGGGAAGGGGGGAAAGTAACTCCAATTCCCTGATCAAGAGCTCTTCACCGACATCAAGGCGCTCCACTGTAAGAGGGGGGAGTAGAGATGAAAAGCGGAGGGAAATGGAAGGGGAGTAGATGGAAGGGGAGTGGAGATGGAAGGAGTGGAAATGGAAGGAGTGGAGATGGAAGGGATGGAAGAGTGAAATGGAAGGGAAGTGGAGATGGAAGGGGAGTGGAGATGAAGAAGGAGTGGAGATGGAAGAAGGATGAGATGGAGGAGACTGGAA
>WNWK01037985.1:0-18177 GCA_009830355.1 Cherax destructor | reverse complement strand
AACAAGCTCAAACAAGCCATAACAGCAGCATGTTCAGTGACCAAACAATGTCATTCTTCAGGAACATGTTGAAAAGGCGCCAGAAACAGAGGACTGTGGACAGTTATTTTGTTAAAAGTGTCCAGTGACTCCCAAGCTGGTCCTAGTTGGATTAAAAGACAAAGAAAAGAAGTAACCCCAGATAGGGCTTTGATACCTGAAGTCCTTCTGGAGGGGATTCCCCTTCCAAACACTAACGCCTCCCTCCCCTCCCTCCTCCCTCTCTTCCATATGCCATCAACAATCTTCAATAATACACACAACCCGCACATATAAAAGAGAGGAGCTTACGGACGTTTCGGTCCGACTTGGACCATTTACAAAGTCATGGTATTGTGCCTTTTTTGTTATCTTCAATAATGGTAAGTAAAAAGACTTGCATTTATTTACTAATACTTTTAGTAGTACAGCACTGTAGTATTTAATGTGTTTGTCTATGTAGAAGCTTAATTTTATTAAAATATATTATTTTTAATATTTTTGGGTTTCTGGAACGGATTAATTGTATTTCCATTATTTCTTATGGGAAAAATTAAATCGCCTTCGAACATTTCATGTTAAGAACAAGCTCCTGGAACGGATTAAGTTCGAATAGCGAGGGTCCACTATATTATTATATTATTATTTTTATTAACACATTGGGTTCACCAAGAGGTTGCCCAAAAGAAAACTTCATCATCATTAACTCCATCACTGTCTTCCAGAGGGGTGCTTTACACACAGTTATAAAACTGCAACATTAACACCCCTCTCAGAGTGCAGACACTGTACTTCCCATCTCCAGGACTCAAGTCGGCCTGCCGGTTTCCTGAATCCCTTCATAAATGTTACTTTGCTCACACTCCAACAACACGTCACGTATTAAACCATTTGTTCAATTCACTCCTATCAAATACGCACGCATGCTTGCGGAAATCAATCCCATGCACACAAAACCTTTTTACCCCTCCTTCACCTTTCTAGGCGTCCCGCTTTCCCTCCACTCAGATTTATACACTCAAAGTCATTCTGTTTCATTCCATCTCTCTCATGTCTGAACCACTAACAACCTCCTCAGCCCTCTGGATAATAGTTTTGTAATCCCCACCTCCTCCTATTCAAACTCGAATTCTCCATTATACACACATTGCTCAGACATCATCTCACTGCCTCCAGCCTTTCTCATTGCAACATTCATCACCCATAGCCACACCCATATAAGATGCTGGTATAACATAATCTCATACATTCCCTTCTTTACTTCCATGGACAAAGTTCTTTGTCTCCACAGACTCAGTGCACACTCACCTTTTCCCTCATCAATTCTAGATTCACTCATCCTTCATAGACCCATCGCTGACAGCCACTCCCAAATATCTAAATACTTCCTCCTCCATATTCTCCTCCAATCTGATATCCAATCTTAGGTGACGAAAGATTGGATATCAGTTTGGAGGAGAGAGTATGGAGGAGGTGAATGTATTCAGATATTTGGGAGTGGACATGTCAGCAGATGGGTCTATGAAGGATGAGGTGAATCATAGAATTGATGAGGGAAAAGGTGAGTGGTGCACTTGAGTCTGTGGAGACAAAGAACTTTGTCCATGGAAGTAAAGAGGGAATGTATGAGAGTACCTATAGTTATACCAACACTCTTATATGGGTGTGAAGCATGGGTGATGAAAGTTGCAACGAGGAAAAGGCCGGAGGCAGTGGAGATGTCATGTCTGAGGTCAATGTGTGGTGTGAATATAATGCAGAGAATTCAGAGTTTGGAAATTAGGAGGAGGTGCGGATTACCAAACTATTATCCAGAGAGCTGAGGAGGGGTTGTTGAAGTGGTTCGACATGTAGAGAGAATGGAACGAGACAGAATGACTTCGAGAGTGTATAAATCTGTAGTGGAGGGAAGGCGAGGTAGGGGTCGGCCTAGGAAAGGTTGGAGGGAGGGGGTAAAGGAGGATTTGTGTGCAAGAGGCTTGGACTTCCAGCAAGCATGTGTGAGCATTTTTGATAGGAGTGAATGGAGACAAATGGTTTTTAATACTTGACGTGCTGTTGGAGTGTGAGCAAAGTAACATTTATGAAGGATTCAGGAAACTGCAGGCCGGACTTGAGTCCTGAAGATGGGAAGTACAGTGTCTGCACTCAGAAGGAGGGGTGTTAATGTTGCAGTTTTATAACTGTAGTGTAAAGCACCCATCTGGCAAGACAGTGATAGAGTGAATGATGATGAAAGTTTTTCTTTTTCGGGCCACCCTGCCTTGGTGGGAATCGGCCGATGTGTTAATAATAATAAAACCAGGTTATTTTAGTATATACTGGTAATGAATTCCAGATTTTGGGGCCCTTTATGTGCATAGAATTTTTACACAGGGTGATATGGACATGGGGTATATCAAAAAGTGATCTGTGTCTGTGGTTCATAAAGAAATCAGTAAACCTTACATAGTGTTGGTGATAATATAATCATAGTGTTACATAGTGTTGGTGATGGCCGCCAGAGACGGCGGTATTGTCAGTCACCCTATATAACTCCAACAACATTGGAGGAGTCAGTTTAATGCTGTCCTTTTCCTATCGATTAATCGCTTAACATATTTGCTACACTGTTAACCCTTTGGGGGTCGACTGGCCTTCTCGGAAACTCGTTCTCAGGGTCAAAAATTTTTTGGAAAAAAAAATAATAATTTTTTCTTATGAAATGATAGAGAATCTTTTTCCGATCATAATGACACCAAAGTATGAAATTTGATTGAAAACTTATGGAATTATGCTCTCGCGAAGTTATCAGTCTCGACGATGTTTACGCATCAGCGATTTTGCCCACTTTGAGCCCTATTTTTGGCCAATTCCAATGTTCCAGTCCACTAAAATCATAGCTATTTAGCTAGAACTCCATTTCTTCTATCGATTGAGTACAAAAAACCCCCTATTTACCAATTTCAACTACCCAAAATAGTGGTCAGAAAATGGCAATTTGGCCAATTTCACACAAATTTCAAATGATGCCAATTTCAAAATGGGGTCCAGAATAAACAAGGCAGACAATCCTGGCACTAAAATAACATCTTCTCTGTTCATTTGTCACATCTCCATGCCCCTCTTACATTACTTTTGCTTTTCATTTTGAATTTTTATTCTCACAAAAAATAGAAGATTTACTGTTATGTATACAACTGCATCATTGTAAAAATGGTATAAATAATATCAGCGCACTTGTGCAAGAATATTAGACTCGCCAGTTGATGTGTATTGGACGCATGGTGTGATTTGTTTACTCTTGAACATCGGCAAAAATCGAACATTTTCGCTACTTTGAGCTCAATTTCAAGGTACTTGTCATTGTCAAACCAATCAAAATCATCTCTATTTCTGTAATATATCATCCATTCTATCAAATGAGACCAGGAAAACGATAATACATCAATAAATACCATAAGAAAATAGACTGCAAAGTCGCTGTTTTAAACGAAAAAATGGTCAGTTTTTTTTTTCATTATGCAGTGTGTGCTGCAGGATTTTTTTTATACTGCACACACTGACCACACAGACCCATTCTTTCATATGTAGGCCTACCAGCCATTTCCCGCTTAATTTGAGGCTGCTAGAATTTACGCGTACTAGTACGGCACCGACCCCTGCGCGTAAAACTTACTAGTATGGCACCGACCCCGAAAGGGTTAATGGTACACTTTATCGCTGGCTGGTGCTATAGCCTTTATCGACTCGAGCTGCTTTAATATCGTACATATCGTAGAATCATTGAAGAAGGCACATTCTCCCCTCTCTTCCTCCTCCACTTTGGTACTTTGCTACAATTTCTTTCTTCAATTCTATCATGTTTTTCACTTTCTTTACAAAAGGGCTGCCACTATGAAGTTTCTTTGGTCCCTTGGTGGCTTATTTCACAGTCACAATCAATAAACAAGCACCAAACACAATGAATTTATTGTGAAATGATTGGATGAGCACGCAGGGTAATGTTCACTCAAGGATAAACAAAGCTAGACTGGCTCACGACGCCTCTGTGGGGAGGCGCACAAGCGCGGGCAGGCAGACAGGTCTGGTACGCCAGCCGATACTCGGGGTGGCCGAAACTCGGGGTTCCACTGTATTATTATACAGTGGTACCTCGACTTACGAGCAGCTCCCAACTCGAACAATTATTTAAGTGTATTTCTATATGTGCTTTTGTAAGTGTAATTTTGGGGGTCTGAAACAGATTAATCTAATTTACATTATTCCTTATGGAAACAAATTCGTTTGGTATTGGCACTCAAACAGCCTTCTGAAACGAATTAAGCTCATAACTCGAGGTATTATATTATATTATTATTATATTATATTATTATTATTATTATTATTATTATAATAGGGAAGCGCTAAACCCGTAGAATTATACAGTGCCTGTGGGGGGAGGGGATGGAAGGGACACAGATACAATTCCCTAGATCAAGAGCCCCTCACCAGTGTCAAGGATCCTCCCTTGAGGGGAAAGCTCGCAATTTGAATTTTGGCTTGTATCCAGGAGCAAAAAATCGACTGAACGACAGCTCAGATCCTGAAAAACTCGCATGGTGGGGCACTTGTAAGCAGAAGTTCCACTGTATATGAATTATTCAATATTCATAAAGAAACCAGTAAAGCTGTAAGGGTCTTACAGAGCCTGAGGAATGGGAAGTAATCGGTTTGATCTGAGGAAGTGGATAGTAGTTCCAATTCCTGGTATCAGGAGCAGTTCACTGGCATCACAGAACATTTACTTTTCCCTTGAAGGGATACTTGAGTATCAAAAACCAGGTGATCATAAGAGACTTACCTTTTAGACAAGTATGCTTTTTTATTTTCCAATTGGTGCCACAAATATGGATTTTGTAGTCGTTGAATCTTCTGGATGATGACACCGGGAAGTGTAAGTTTTAAAAGGCCTTTAACGTTTTGATATTCAGAGCTGTCACAATTTAGATGCACAAGAAGACAGATCTGCTTGTCTGTCATTGGACTCCAGTGACTGGGAAGACAATTTTTAGGTTTGTCAAGAAATGCCTTTTTCTGAATGTGTGCTATAGATGGGCGGCGGCGAATCTGCCTCACCTTGTTTGTTGACAGGTTAATCTGTGTCATCTGTGCAAAGTTTAATATATATTTGAATATTTTATTACTTACAATCATTGATGACCTGGGGTATGACAAATATCGTTTCTCAATATCCTCACATGTGGTGCTACATGTTAGTTCTTCTTTTCCCAGACTATCAACATGACCATAACAAATCCATATGCCTTGTGCATCAAGAAAATACCAGTCATATGTGGTTGCTTTGGGATTATCTGACTCTCCTGCAGATTTAGTTGAGATCCGTCGAATTTGTAGTTTGCTTCTGGTTGAATGTTTAATATACATGCGTGTAAAATCAGCTGTCCATGACTCAGTACCAAAAAAGTTCAAAATTGCTTTGGCACAGGATGCAGATTTCTTTAAATCAATGGGAGGTATTAGACATTTATCCTTGGAAACATTCCTGTAAGCAGTTTCTAATGCTTTAGACTGAAAGATGAGGAAATTAAACCATTTAATGCCTACTTGAAATTGCCAATGAAAAGTGCTTTTTGCATGGAGATACTGGCAGCCTTTGTTATTGTTAATACACTTGTTATTTATTGCTGACATGCATATTTCTGGGATTTCCACATCCCCACAAACATCAGTCGACTTAAGAGTCATATTTATCTGTTGAATATTATCATCCATATATTGTTGAGTATTACGTGTGCCTCTTCCTCGGCCTCGACCACGACGTCGGCCTCGACCTCGACCTTGGCCTCGACCACGACTGACACCTCTGTCACTGTCATTATCACACATTGTGCTTATGTACCTCCTGTCACCTGTGGATAAAAGACTTGTTTTAGTTGCTGCACAATCCAAAAGAGGTACATACCCCATATCCCATAACACCAGCCTCATGTACCTCTGTACATGCAAAAGTAATAGTATGCAGTTGACTTACTTATTTACCTGCTTTAACCTTTAAGATTTAAATAATAAGATATTACAAGGACTCGAATGGAAATAAGTCATTTTATCTGACTCGTTTTGGGTTATCCAATGTGATTTACACATATAATAATTTGTGTAACTGTATTTATGTGTACATGTACCTTAATAAATTTACTTAGATAATTTTCTAATGCATCCAAATACAGTGGACCCCGAGTTTCGGTCATAATTCATTCTAGAAGGCTGTTCAAGTGCCATTACCAAACAAATTTGTTCCCTTAACCCTTAAACGGTCTAAACGTATATTTACGTTAGCTCGACCAGTGCCCCGAATCTTTGAAAAAAAAAATTATATAGAAATAAAGAGGACATTTTTTTAAGTGTTATAGGATGAAAAAAAAATTTGGGTCAGTACAGTGGTCCCTCGGTTTTCGTGCATCTCCAAACTCGAACATTTATGTAAGTGTATTTTCGTAAGTGCTGTTGCAATTGTATTTTTGGGGGTCTGAAATAGACTAACCTATGTGACATTCATTCTTAAGGAAGTAAATTCGTTCGGTAATGGCACTTGAGCAGCATTCTGGAACTAATTTTCGGCGAAAACCGAGGGACCACTGTAGTTACCGAGATATGAGGCGGAGAAGTTGGCACTGGATGCTCACCTGACAGCAACAGGAGTCCTGCCGCTTGCAGAATCGTTGCCGATATACCTTTTTTTCACTTTTTTTTTTATTATTTTATATAATTTTTATGTTCTCATAATCACAATTTATAGTAGTTCTTGTGATTTCATAGCCAATCTGTGTTCTGACACTAATATTAGGTACTGAAATTGTACTCAAATAATAATAATAATGATAGTGCATAAAAATAATAATAATAATAATGATAGTGAATAATAATGATAATAATAATAATAGTGCATAATAATAATAATAATAATAATAGATTTGTGTTGCTGCCTTATCTCATCTGATCTCCACTAATGACTCTGGTGACATTTCACGAGAGGGGTTAGCCATAGTCTTATCTCTTCTTATCAGTCCAGTAATTACAGTGATGACATTTGACAGCTTACATTGCTTCCCTTTATTTGTTACGCAAACCTGTCTGTCTGTATCTGTCTGTCTGTGTGTCTGTCTTTCTGTGTGTCTGTCTTTCTGTCTGCCTGTGTGTCGTCGCCTTTCTGTCTGCTTGTCTCAGAGAGTAGCTCATGAACCAACTGGTATTACGCAGATCACAAGCACATAACACTTTGTCTTGATTTTTTTAGTTATCCTAGGTAATTTACACTATGTACAGTATAATTGTATTTACATATGTGTTCCTGTGAGATAGAGACAGATACAGACAGAGATAGACAGCCAATCAGGTACCCAGCTGACCAGCCAGCTGCTGGCCAACCAGCTCTTTGCCAGCCAGGTCCCCAGGCAGGCAGGCAGCCAGCTGGCCTGCCAGCCTGCCGACATCACTTTCCACTTCAAAGGGGAGTGTTAATATGACATGACATCAGTGAATCTATGGTGTTTGCCGCAGTGTTTGCTCTAGCTGGCCCTCAATTTAAATGGTGCTCCCACAAGGTACTAAGTGGTCCCAGATTTTTTTAATATGGCACACACCGAGTGTTAAGACCCATTCTATGCTGACCAGGCATCTCAGGCCAATGGTGCCAAATTTGGAGGCAGGAAAATAAAACGTAAATATACGTTTGGGGCAGTAGCAGTGCTAACATAAATATACGTGTGGACCGTTTAACCCATAAACAGTCCAAACGTATATATACGTTTTACCGCTAGTGCCCCGAACATATATATATGTTTTTTTTTACATGCTTTCTTATGGGGAAAATCAAGGTCGGGGCACTAGCGGTAAAAACGTATATATACGTTTGGACCGTTTACGGGTTAAGGGTTAAGTAAAAATGTAAATTAGATTAGTCCTTTCAGACCCCCAAAAATACACTTACATAATTGTTCGAGTTTAAAGGTGAATGAAAACCGAGGGTCCACTGTACGTTTTACGCACCAGGGTCGGTACCGTACTAGTACTTGTAAATTCTAGCGGCCTCAAATTAAGCGGGAAACGGCTGGTAGGCCTACATATGAAAGAATGGGTCTGTGTGGTCAGTGTGCACAGTATAAAAAAAATCCTGCAGCACACTGCGTAATTGGAAAAAAAAAACTCCGACCGTATTTTTCATTTAAAATAGCGAATTTGCAGTCTATTTTCATATGGTATTTATTGATGTATTCCCGTTTTTATGGTCTCATTTGATAGAATGGAAGATATATTACAGAAATAGAGATGATTTTGATTGGTTTTACGATGACAAGTAGTACCATGAAATTGAGCTCAAAGTAGCGAAAATGTTCGATTTTTGCCGATGTTCAAAAGTAAACAAATCACGCCACGCGTCCAATATGCGTCAACTGGCGAGTCTAATATTCTTTCACAAGTGCGGTGATATTATTTATACCGTTTTTACAATGATGCAGTTGTATACATAACAGTAAATCTTCTATTTTTTGTGAGAATAAAAATTCAAAATGGAAAGCAAAAGTAATGTAAGAGGGGTCTGGAGACGTGATTTAGATTTTGCCACCGAAGTGGCTAGTTTATTGTGCACCCCATATCCATCCTGTGGACGGTAGCGCAAGAGCATATGGATACACAAAAGGCCCAGGCACTGGGCCCCGAAAGGGTTAACAATTGTACATTTGGATTTATATCTACATTTCACTTATCTGTTACAAGCAAATTTAGGAAATTTGCTTAGTATAACTGGTATCTTATTTTCATTAATAAGATATCTTGACATGTCACATAGGTTATTATACTGTCTATCTCTGTATTCCTCAATAAGTGGACAATTAAGCACATAGTGTTCAAGACAGTGACCATATGCCTGATCACATAATTTGCATTTAGTTTGATCATCATCTGTGTGTCTCCCAAACTGCCAGAAGTACCTGTAGCCAAACCTAAGCCTGGCCAATACAACATCAGTCAGTCTGACTAATGAACAGAGAAGATGTTATTTTAGTCCCAGGAATGTCTGCCTTGTTTATTTTGGACCCCATTTTGAAATTGGCATCGTTTGAAATTTGTGTGAAATTGGCCAAATTGCCAATTTCTGACCACTTTTTTGGGTAGTTGAAATTGGTAAATGGGCAGTTTCTTGTACTCAATCAATAGAAGAAATGGAGTTCTAGCGAAATAGCTATGATCTTAGTAGACTGGAACATTGGAATTGGCCAAAAATAGGGCTCAAAGTGGGCAAAATCGCCAATGCGTAAATATCGTCGAGACTGATAACTTTACGAGAGCATAATTCCATAGGTTTTCCATCAAGTTTCATACTTTTGGTGTCATTATGATCTGAAAAAGATTCTCAATCATTTCATAAGAATGAATAATTTTTTTTTTCCAAAAAATTTCAACCCTGATAACGAGTTTGGGAGAGGGCCTGTCGACCCCCAAAGGGATAAATCTAATTCAAACCTTCCACTAAGAAGCAGCAGCTTTGAGGTTAACCTGAAGATAATTTTTTTTATCTCATTTGGTATTTCATAGAGATCAATATCCGAAAATCAACCAGCACATTAACCCTTTCAGTGTTTATGTCATAGTACTATGGCTTTGAGCTCAAGGTTCATCACGTAATACAGGTTGACCATCACTAATCCGGCACCATTGGGACCTGTAGGGTGCTGGATTTGTGATTTTGCCGGATTACAGAGTGGTTAGGTTAGAATACACTTAACCCATCGGCGATATTTACATATCGGTGATTTCACCCACTTTACGCCCAATTTTTGGCCCATTCCATTGTTCAAGTATACCAAACTCATAGCTATTTTGCTATTCCTTCTATTCTGTCGACTGAGTAAAAAAAAAAACACCCATTTACCTATTTCAACTACCCAGTAAAGTGGTCAGAAATTGGTAATTTCACCAATTTCACACAAATTTCAAGAGATGATAATTTCAAAATAGAGTCCAGAATAAACAATGCAGACATTCCTGGCACTACTAAAATAACATTTTCTCTGTTCATTAGTCACGTCTCCAGGCCCCTCTCATATTATGCTTGCTTTCCATTTCGAATTTTTATTCACACAAAAAATAGAAGATTTACTGTTATGTAGACTACTGCATTATTGAAATAATTTTATAAATAATGTCATGCCATTCGTGACTGCATATTAGACTGGCCAGTTGGACACATATTGGACGGTGACGTCATGAGTTTACCCTTGAACATGGGCAAAAATTGATAATTTCCGCTAGTTTTAGCTCAATTTCAAGGTACTTTCTGTCGTGAAACCAATCAAAATCATATCTATTTCTGTAATATATCTTCCATTCTATCAAATGAGACCAAAAAACGAGAATACAACCACAAAAACCATATGAAAATACACCGCAAAGTCAGTTTTACACCATAAACATGGTCACAGTTTTTCCTCATTATGCACTGCGTGCTGCAGGATTTTTTTATATAGTGCACACTTACCACACAGACCTATTCTTTCATATGTAGGCCCAAATTTAATGGTCACAGCTTATCTGAGTGAGCTAAGCTCATGGCGACAGACAGTGGCTTCAAAGCCACCTTATCTTTTATGAACAATGTACAGTGTAAGTGCTTTACACAATGTGAATCATTTCTTTTATTCATTGGAACCATGGCTAGGGCTAAAAATGAGCAGGTTATAACAATAAATGGAAAACAAGAAATTGGAATGACTTATGCAGCAAGTAGTGGGGGTGGGTGGAAGACAGGAAGGGGGGGGGGTGGAAGGAAAGGGGGGGTGGTGAACCCAGAATGGGGTGGGGAAAGAGAATGGGGTGGGTGAAGCTAGGTGGGGGGGGTGGAAAAGGAATGGGGGGTGGAAGCTATAGGGGTGGGGAAACAGAAGGTGGGGGGTGGAATCGGGAAGGGGGGGTGGGGAAAAAGCAGGAAGGGGGGTTGAAGCATGGGGGGGTGAAGCAGGAAATTGGGGTGGTGAAAGGCAGGGGGGGTGGTGAAGCGGGTGGTTGGTGGGGGCGAAGTGGGGGGGGGGAAAAAGCAGAAGGTGGGGGGGAACCCAGGAAGGTGGGGGTGGGTGGAAGCAAAATTTGGGGTGGGTGGAAGGTAAGGAAGTGGGTGGTGAACAGAAGTGAGGGGGGTGGCATGGAAGTGGGGGTGGGTGGAAGGCAGGAGGTGGGGGTGGGTGGAATACAGATAAGGGGGGTGGGTGGAATGCTATGAGGTGGGGTGGGGTGGAATGGCAGGAAGGTGGTGGGTGGAAGCAGGTGGGGGGCTGGAAGGCAGGAGGTAGGGTGGGTGGAATGCAGCAAGGAGGGTGTGGTGGAATGGCAGATGGGTGGTGGAATGGCAGTAAGGTGGGGGTGGTGGAAGGCAGCAAGGTGGGGTGGGTGGAAGCACTAAGGTGGGGGGGTGGAATGGCAGTGAAGGTGGAGGGTGGGTGGAATGCAGGAATATGGGGGTGGTGGAATGCAGGAATATGGGGGTGGTGGAAGTAGAAAGTGGGGTGGTGGAAGTAAGCAGAAGGTGGGGTGGTGGTCAGCAGCAAGTGGGGGTGGGTGGAATGCAGTACAGTGGGGGTGGGTGGAATGCAGAGGCGGGGGTGGGTGGAAGGCAGGAATGGGGTGGGTGGAATAGAGTCGTGGGGGTGGAATGCATAAGGTGGTGTGGAATGGCAGGAAGGGGGTGGGCGGAATGCAGTATATGGGGTGGGTGGAGCAAGGTGGGTGAATGCAGCATGGGGTGAAGATGAAGGGGGGTGGTGGAAGGCAGAAGGTGGGGGTGGGTGGAAGGCAGTAGGTGGGGGTGGGTGGAAGGCAGGAAGGTGGGGTGGGTGGAACAGGAAGGTGGGGGTGGGTGGAAGGCAGGAAGGTGGGGTGGGTGGAAGGCAGTAAGGTGGGGTGGTGGAAGGCAGAAGGTGGGGGTGGGTGGAAGGCAGTAAGGTGGGGGTGGGTGGAATGACAGTAAGGTAGGGGTGGTGGAAGGCAGTAAGGTGGGTTGGGTGGAAGGCAGGAACGTGAGGGTGGGTGGAAGCAGGAAGGTGGGGTGGGTGGAAGGCAGGAAGGTGGGGGTGGGTGGAATGCAGGAAGGTGGGGTGGGTGGAAGGCAGGAAAGTGGGGTGGGTGGAAGGCAGTAAGGTGGGGGTGGGTGGAAGGCAGTAAGGTGGGGTGGGTGGAATGCAGGAAGGTGGGGTGGGTGGAAGGCAGGAAGGTGGGGTGGGCAGAAGGCAGGAAGGTGTGGTGGGTGGAAGGCAAGAGGTGGGTGGGTGGAACAAGAAGGTGGTGTGGGTGGAAGGCAGTAAGGCTAAGGTGGGTGGAAGCAGAAAGGTGGGGTGGAAGGCAGGAAGGGGGTGGGTGGAAGGCAGGAAAGTGGGGGTGGGTGAAGGCAGGAAGGGTGAGTGAAGGCAGGAAGGTGGTGGTGGGAGAAGGCAGAAGGTGGGGTGGGTGGAAGATGAAGGTGGGAATGGTGGAAGGTAGGAAGGTGGGGGTGGGTGAAGGCAGGAAAAGGTGGGGTGGGTGGAAGGCTAGGAAGGTGGGAATGGGTGGAAGGTAGGAAGGTGGGGTGGGTGGAAGGCAGGAAGGTGGGGTGAGTGGAAGGCAGGAAGGTGGTGGTGGGTAGAAGGCAGGAAGGTGGGGGTGGGTGGAAGGCAGGAAGAGTGGGAATGGGTGGAAGGTAGGAAGGTGGGGGTGGGTGGAAGGCAGGAAGGTGGGAGTGGGTGGAAGGTAGGAAGGTGAGGGTGGGTGGAAGGCAGGAAGGTGGGGGTGGTGGAAGGCAGAAAGGTGGGAGTGGAAGGCAGGAAAGGTGGGGTGGGTGGTATGCAGGAAGGTGGTGGTGGGTGGAAGGCATGAAAGTGGGGATGGGTGGAAGGCAGGAAGGTGGGGTGGGTAGAAGGCAGGAAGGTGGGGTGGGTGGAAGGCAGGAAAGGGGGGTGGAAGGCAGGAAGGTGGAGTGGGTGGAAGGCAGGAATGTGGGGGTGGACGGAAGGTGGGGGTGGGTGGAAGGCATGAAGGTGGGGGTGGGGGGAAGGCATAAAGGTGGGGGTGGAAGGCATGAAGGTGGGGTGGGTGGAAGGCATGAAGGTGGGTGGGTGGAAGGCAGGAATGTGGGGGTGGGTGGAAGGCAGTAAGGTGGGGGTGGGTGGAAGGCAGTAAGGTGGGGGTGGGTGGAAGGCAGTAAGGTAGGGTGGGTGGAAGGCAGGAAGGTGGGGGTGGGTACAAGGCAGGAAGGTGGGGGTGGGTGGAAGTAAGGAAAGTGGGTGTGGGTGGAAATTGGGGGTGGGTGGAAGGCAGGAAGGTGGAGGCCATCCATGATGGTGAGACCATCTATGGTGAGACCATCGATGATGGTGAGACCATCGATGATGGTGAGACCATCGATGATGGTGAGACCATCGATGATGGTGAGACCATCGATGATGGTGAGACCATCGATGATGGTGAGACCATCAATGATGGTGAGACCATCGATGATGGTGAGACCATCGATGATGGTGAGACCATTATGGATGCAAATGAGAACACTTCTCATAGTACTGGGTTTTCAATTTCTGGTTTCACCTTAAGATAAATAATAATTTTCATTTTAATAACTTTCTTAATGCTATATTACTTAATAAGCATTTTGAATATCACGGGAAAAAATACAGATTCTTTCACAGACAAATAAGTCAGGGAATACTTGAAAGAATTTTTTCCAGGTATCCTCAATTGTAATCCAGCGTTCTCCTACCCGCTCATGAGAAAAATTATAGATCTCTAGCACAGGAGCCTAAAACTTGAGTAAAAGTTGTACTTCCATCATTATGGACCACAGGGACAGTCCCAGGTTGAGGGACCACAAGGACAGTCCCAGGGAGAGGTACCACAAGGACAGTCCTTGGTAGAGGGACCACAAGTTCAGTCCCAGGGAGAGGGACCACAAGTTCAGTCCCAGGTTGAGGGACCACAAGGACAGTCCCAGGGAGAGGTACCACAAGGACAGTCCTTGGTAGAGGGACCACAAGTTCAGTCCCAGGGAGAGGGACCACAAGTTCAGTCCCAGGTTGAGGGACCACAAGGACAGTCCCAGGGAGAGGTACCACAAGGACAGTCCTTGGTAGAGGGACCACAAGTTCAGTCCCAGGGAGAGGGACCACAAGTTCAGTCCCAGGTTGAGGGACCACAAGGACAGTTCCAGGGAGAGGTACCACAATGACAGTCCTATGTAGAGGGACCACAAGTTCAGTCCCAGGGAGAGGGACCACAAGTTCAGTCCCAGGTTGAGGGACCACAAGGACAGTCCCAGGAGAGGTACCACAAGGACAGTCCTTGGTAGAGGGACCACAAGTTCAGTCCCAGGGAGAGGGACCACAAGTTCAGTCCTAGGTTGAGGGACCACAAGGACAGTCCCAGGGAGAGGTACCACAAGGACAGTCCTTGGTAGAGGGACCACAAGTTCAGTCCCAGGGAGAGGAAAAATAAGGACAGTCCCAGGGAGAAGGAAAATAAGGACAGTCCCAGCCTAAGGGACCACAACTACCGAGTCCAATGACTGTCGCCCTCATTGTGATTATCATACCGATGGCTTTGACTCTCATCGTATTTAACTGTATCTTAACCACTCCTCAATACCCCAAAAACTCCCAAGTCCAAAACCTTAACTAATACCTCTACTACTCGCCAGTCCAAAACCGTAACTAATACCCTACTACTCCCCAGTCCAAAAGTGCAACTAATACGTATTTGCCTACTCTAACCCAGTGCAAAACAGAAACCAATTCCCCACGAACTGGAACCCAGAACACAACAGCAACAAATTATCCTCAATACCCCTGCAACTTCCCAGTTCAAAACCGTAACTAATACCCTACTACTCCCCAGTCCAAAAGGGCAACCAATTATCCCCAATACCCCTATGACTTCCCAGTCCAATACCGTAACTAATACCCCTACTGTAAACCAGTCCAAAACACTAAAAACAAATACCCTACTCCCTTAGTCCCAAAGTGCAATTAATACGTATTTGGCAACTCCAACCCAGTGCAAAACAGAAACCAATTCCCCACGAACTGGAACCCAGAACACAATAGCAACCAATTACAAAGTCAAAAACAGCCCAGTGCAAAACAGAAACCAATTCCCCACGAACTGGAACCCAGAACACAACAGCAACAAATTACCCTCAATACCCCTGCAACTTCCCAGTTCAAAACCGTAACTAATACCCTACTACTCACCAGTCAAAAAGAGCAACCAATTACCCCCAATACCCCTACGACTACCCAAAGTTCAACTAATACGTATTTGCCTACTCCAATCCAGTGCAAAATAAAAACCAATTCCCTACGAACTGGACTCCAGAACACAATAGCAACCCTTTACAGTCAAAAACAGCCCTGTGCAAAACAGAATCCAATTCCCCACGAACTGGGAGCCAGAACACAACAGCAACCAGTTACCCTCAATACCCCTATGACTACCCAGTCCAATACCGTAACTAATACCCCTACTGTAAACCAGTCCAAAACACTAAAAACAAATACCCTACTCCCTTAGTCCCAAAGTGCAACTAATACGTATTTGGCATCTCCAACCCAGTGCAAAACAGAAACCAATTCCCCACGAACTGGAACCCAGAACACAACAGCAACCAATTACAAAGTCAATAACAGCAATGCCTTTCCCTATCCAATCTAAGACAATGAGGTTGTTTACTATTGTAAACTGCCTCAAGGATGATTCCTTGACTTTTGGCTGCTTCGGGCCGATGTGCTTCCTGAAGAAGCCAGCTCAAATGCCAGCATATTATGGACTCATCGTGTTCGTTTCAACACAAACGCATGGAACGTCGAGAGCATCAATGAGACCCAGTACTTTATGAGGCGAGCCGATAAGCTGTTGTGGTGTAGGTCGGTTTGGCCGTTTGAGAGGTCATGCAGAAGGTTATGAGAGTAACTGGAATACCTTGACTGTGGGCTGCTTCGGGCCGACATGCTTCCAGAAGAGGCCACCAGATATGCGAGCATATTATCATGGACTCGGTGTTCGTTTCAACACAAAAGGCTTGTCGAGAGCAACAGTCAGACCCAGTACATTAGGTGGGGAGCCCAAGTTATTCTGGTATTCTGCTGGGCCTTTTGAGAGGTTATGCAAAAGGCCATGAGAGTTTCTGGAAGAATGGACTGTGCTTTGCTTCGGGCCGACGTGCTTCCGGAAGAGCCCCCCACTTCAAATGCCAACATATTATCATGGACTCATCGTGTTTGTTTCATCACAAACAGCACATCGAGAGCAGCAATCAGACCCAGTACTTTAGGAGGCGAGCTGATAAGCCACTGTGGTGTTATTCAGTTGGGCTGAATGGGACGTTATGCACAAGTTCATGAGACTATCTGTAAGATGAAAGGCTGTCTCACCATGGGAAAAGTGATGTCGAAGCAATTAAAGATAAACGGCGTAAAGCCAAAAGGGTAACGGCATTGCTAGATCAGGGATCTCAACATACTTTCATAAAACGTGATTGCCTTAATGGGATGAAATTACGAATGGGGGGTCCTACAACCTTAAAATTATCTGGCTTTCTCTCAGATAAAAGGGCACAGTTTACATAAATGTCGGTCTGGGTAGAGATAAAATCTGGGTTAATGCAGTAGTCGTGGATAGACTACCGGAGAAAATATCTACCCTAGGGCTGTAATGCCTGGACCTCTTTAAGGGGGGCTCCTTGACGAGGTAAAGAGGCTATCGGTCTGAGGAATTGGACCTTTTGGTCTTCTTCCTCAGACCGAACCTAATTACCCCCCAATCCCCCCTCCCTTTTCCCATCTTCCCCATCCTCCCTTTTCCCTTTCCTCCTCTCCCTCCTCCTCATCCCTCCCTTATTTCCTTCCCATTTTTACCCTGGGAGCTTCTCTCCACAGGCATTCTAGTTCCTAGGTAGGAGGAAGGGTATCATGGTCCATTCCTATTCCGTTGAGGTTCTTGGCGGTGGTGTAGTTTGCCGTGGAATCTGGATTGCCTGGGGATGTCCCGATCCCTCTCCGGTCTCCCGGGGGGGTGGCCTTGGGTATCTTTCGGGCGACGGGTGTATCTCTGGAGGCCACCTTTCGGATTCCAGGGGTAGTGGCCGAAGGCGGTATGCTTTGTGGCGGATATCCGGCCGCCCTCTCTTTTGTCTGCCGAGGTGGCTCGGTGGATGTGAGGTTGCTATCCCGGATTGCTGGTTTACTGACATGAAGGGTAGGGTATGGCACGGGTTCCATGCAGCATCTGTACTACTTGCGGTGTTGAGGTCCTCTTGGGCACGGAGGGGGATTTACGCCCCTTTCATTCCTCCTAGGAGCTATTCCTCCACGTTCCCCCCTTTTTTTATTCTTTTTTTTTATTTTTATTTTCTTTTCTTCTTTCTTTTTTTTCTTAAAAACAAAAAGAAAGAAGTATAACCTAACCATGGATGCCCTAATCCGTGACTCTACCCCCGGGCCCCTTGATACCGCACCTAGTTCTGACCCTACCTTGATAACGGATAACTCTTCAGACAACCCTAATACCCCTGTACCTGAAGCAGGTGCCAGTTCGTCACCTGCTTCAGGTCCCAGGGACCCGACTGGCCCTTTCGATACATCTGACCTTCGCTCTTCTCTGACCTTGATTCCGGCTTCTCCCTCGACGGTGCGGCAATTTCAATCGCTCTCCGTCTCACATCAGACCACCCCTGGTCCCACACCCAAACGACCAAGACCCACACATGACGATTCGACACTTTCTTCTCGTTCATCTCAGAAACGACAAGCTCGTCACGCACTCCCCTTAAACTTTCTGTTTCAAACTACTCAATGGACAAAGTTTTTTACTCTTCGACCAACTGCTCCTAATACCTATCTTTCAGACCATAGTATTGGTAAGGCTCTGCTACGCCATGTTGGTCAAAACATCTCATTTCACGCTCTCAAGAGCTGCACTCACATCATCACGGTCCAGAATGCTGGCCAAGCTCGCGATCTTTCTCTTCTTACAACCATTGATACTACACCTGTTACTATTGACAAGCACCATTCCCTCAATTCTTGTTGTGGTTCTGTCATTTTGCCCCATACCATTGTCCAACGGAATTTCCAGACATGTGGTGATGACATTTTCGAGCAGCTT